>JBBPCX010000088.1:24906106-24934455 GCA_037974365.1 Hydrocynus forskahlii | reverse complement strand
CTTTCTTTTTGTCTTGATCCATCCGTTTGGACCACCTTGACTTGTATGTGTAGGAGTGTGTGCGTGTGTGTGTGTGTGTGTGTGTCGTGTGCTTGCGTATGTGTATTGAAAACAGTGGCCTTGCAAAAGCATGGGAAAATAAGAGCGGTCAGCTCGCATTAGGACGTCTCCGGGGGCAGCAGTGAGGGGGAAGAGCAAATGAACTTTTCTTGGAAAGTTTTGCAGTGGTTGTCCACCCACACACACTCACACAGACACACACTTTTATGTATATGTGTCTGCTTAACATAAAGAAAGAATTAAAAAGTGTCTAGGGGCCTCAAACAAGTCATACCAAAATCCTCCTACACAAGTCCGGGTCCACACATCATCCGAGGTCCATCTGTGGAGACAGAAGTTGATTTTTTTTTTTTTCACTGTGTCCCCTTTGCAATAGGCATGAAAAGACAGCCACTGCCCTTCCAGCGCATGCACCTTCTAACCCGGCTGGTTTAGTGTTACAGCCTGGCTACATGTCCCTCGCGGCCTGGAGAAAGGAATTCAATTAGAATGCACTTGCGTACACACGGGGGCTGTCCAGCTTTTGTCCTGGATCTTGGTCCAGTGTAGTGATTTGCTGCGCCATCACACATAAACCCTGCAATGAAGGACATAGGAACAAATGCTAATTGATACATTTTGTGCCTATCCAAGATTCACGAGACAAGATTCAAAATTCTTTATTTGTCATATTCATAGTTATACAAGAACAACATGTAGTGAAGTGAACCCCCGAGTCAACCCTTAAGAGTTATCATGAAGTTATCAAACAATTCAAATTTTATTAAATTGAAGAGGAATTTGGAAAGGCTAGAGCAAGGTAATAAAAATATACAGAAAAAAGTACATTCCAACTAAACAAATATTACTAACGTTAATCCCCTCAATACAGTAGATCACCCAAGACATTTTTAACGTCTGAGCTTCTATAATTTTGCACTGTGGATATGAGGCTAATATAACTAATGAGTAACGGATGCTAATAGCAAAATCTTGTGCATTAATCTCAGGTCGAATTGTTGATTAATCATATATAGACTTGCTTATGTGGTTTCTGACACTGTGATATACTGTTATCTGCCCTTAGCAAAAAGTAGTATACCTGAAGTTCATTTTATTAAGTATGCTTGAGTATAAGTACAAGTATAGCAAGTATACGGACAATGTACTTGTAATGTACTAGAAAGTATAGTAATTTAATACTTCTTCAGACTAAATTGGAACATTTTAAGTTTATAAAAGTATACTTCAGTATACTATACTTCATACTTAGCATACTGAAGTATACTAGGTATACTTCATAAGGTCATTTTAAGTTTACAAAAGTATACTTTATATACTTTCGAGTGTTCTTCATTATACTATTCTTAAGTATATAAAATATAGTATGTAAAAAGTTAACTTCAGAAACCACATAAATGATCTGAGATTACTTAACAACCCCACCCAGTCTGAGGCAAGTGTGTGATTATTTAGGCATGCAGCTTGACGCTAATCAGTGAGGTGTAAGCTTCCATGTTTTGTTGTCTACTTTAGCCTTTAGCTCTAGTGCAAAACATGCTTTGCCAGAAGGACTGCATTGAAGGGTAGGACATGTTACTTAACAATGGAGCACAATTTGAGGCAAGCGTGTGATGATTTAGGTTTGCAGTTTATACTACTACGGCATCTCTGCTCCTCTGCAAAACCGTTTTCCTCGATTGCTTACGCACACATGGGTGCTCTCTTATGCCACCACACGTTCTGAAGACTCTGCTTCCCAAACCATAAACACTTTCCTACCAATGAAATATACAGGGTCCTTTACCCTGATCATCCTGTGGATGAAGGCTGTGCTTCATAGATATAATGAAGCCAAGGATGAGAAATATTCTTAAATTGTTTTCGGTAATCGGGAGCCATAAAACAGATCTTTAAAACAGAATTCATGAAACTGGATTCCAGTAGGAATAGTGATACACTCTATGGACAAAAGTATTGGGACAATCCTATTTTTCATGATTTGGGCTAGACCCCTTACTTCCAGTGAAGGACAATCTTAGTGCTTCAGCAGACCAAGACATTTTGGACAACACCATGCTTCCAACTTTGTGTACACAGTTTGGGGAAGAACCTTTTCTATTCCAGCATGACTGTGTCCCAGTGGTCCATAAAGACATGGTTGGATGAGTTCGGTGTGGAAGAACTTGACTGGCCTGCACAGTCCTGACGTCAACCCCATCCAGCACTTTTGGGATGAACTGGAACGGAGATTGTGAGCCAGACCTTCTCGTCCAACATCAGTGTCTGACCTCATAAATGTTCTACAGAATGAATGGACACAAACTCCCACCGAAACTCCAAAATCTTGTGGAAAGTCTTCCAAGAAGAGTGGAAGCTGTTATATCTGCAAAGGAGGTCAAACTCCATAATAAAGTCTATGTGTTTGAATGCAATGTCATTAAAGTCCCTGTTGGTGTAACGATCGAGTGTCCCAATACTTTTGTCAATGTAGTGCATGCCCCGAATCTGGACCGGGGATCACATCTGGCCCATTTATGGACCATAATTCTTTATGGTACATGGGCCAAAAGTAGATGTCATATGTGGCCTACGTGTGGGTCATACATTGCTATAGGATAAAACTGGCCTCCCACGGATCAGGGAAGCCTACTCTCGCTCATTGAGGCCCTCCTTCTCCTCCCTTGCTCTGTCTTTACTCACTCCTGTTTTCCTCTCTTCCTCTGTTTCATTCGGCTGTACAGCTTTGCCGACATATTTGCCTGTGGTTTTGCTGGGTTTTATTTATTTTTAATTCATGTGTTTGTACCTGCTTGTAAGCTCAGTTGCCTAAACATGTGCTGGCAGGTGCAGGTGGTTTGTATAAAATGTTATTACATAAATAACTGTGTGAACATGCATAGATGCAGTATTATCTGATTGTTCTTCTCGGATGCCTTATTATATTCTCTGTAAGAAACTTTATTTTCGCGCTCCCTACCACTGATACAGAAGTAGAGAACCAAGCTCTCACACATAATTTGTCAATATAAACGATACTGCAATCACAACTTTTCAAATTTTTAAAATAAAATATTTTTTTTGTACTCACAACCACAGGTATGGTTCAGATTGAAGGTGCAGGATCTCAATAGAAAAGAACCTTTTCTATTCCAGCATAAAGCGAGCTCCATAAAAACATGGCTGGATGAGTTCAGTGTGGAAGACCTTGACTGGTCCACACAGAGCCCTGACCTCAACCCCAGCCAACACCTTTGGGATGAACTGGAACAGAGATTGTGATCCAGACCTTCTCGTCCAACATCAGTGTGTGACCTCATAAATGCTCTACAGAATGAATGGACACAAATTCCCACAAAAACTCCAAAATATTATGGAACGCCTTCCAGGAAGAGTGGAAGCTGTTATAGCTGCAAAGGGGGGACCAACTCCAGATTAAAGTCTTTGTCTTAGATTGCAGTGTCATTAAAGTCCCTATGGGTGTAATGGTCAGGTGTCCTAATATTTTTGTCCATGTAGTGTAAATGCAGTATTCTCTGATTGTTCTTCCTGGATGCTGACCTTGCCTCCTTGTATTCTCTATGCATATTTCCCATTATCTTTTCTTATCTAGAGAAACAAAAACATTTTAGCTTGATTTTCCCATTCCCTACCACTGATATAGAAGTACAGAGACAAGCTCTCACACATTATTTGTCAATATACTAATGCATGCTGTAATTTGTCAATATACTAATGCATGCACTTACAACGGCTGTGTCGTGCTCCTGCTAATGCAGACGTCTTTCTGCAGATGCACAATCCACAGTGATCTCTATACATTCTTTATGTTTGTAAACATTTGCACAAATACTAATTAACGAACACACCTGCACAGCCAGACATCCTTATAACATACATACACAAACAGCACATACTTGGTTTACAACCCTTTCATACAACCATTCACTGAAGCATAATTATATTTAGGCTTTTTGGTGAACAAAATTGCTTTTAGACTAAGCACACACACACACACACACACACACACACACACACACACACACACACACACACACACTAACTCTTGCTGTCACCTAAGGGCAGAGTAAGGCATGAGCAGCCTGTGGATGATGATTTCTAGCCTAAAGGTCAATGACAGCCTGTTCACCTAATTATTGGCTTTCTCTCCTATGATCCTTTGAAGTGTTGCTCTTATTGTTTTTCTTAACTGCTTATAGTGACTCCAATCTAATTACATTTCATTGTAATGTAGAAACCACACAGCTGCATCATTAATTTCATAGTTATAGATGTAATTACGTTTCCATTCTCTGTCGTCAGCACTGAAAGTGCACTTTAAAAGGGTCCAAATCGAGACTGCGACCAGGACTTTTCATCAGATTCAAACCAAAACTAAATCTTTCGTACTCACAAACGCATGTGTGGTTCGGATTGAAGGTGCAGTATCTGTACTTCTCTGTTTGTCTCATTGAGCTTCGAGTGAGAAACAATGAAAGCAAATGTAAGTCACTTTTCCCACTGATAATAGTTGTGATTTTACTCAATGCTAACTTACACAATGTAGAATGAAATACTACAATGTATTGTAAATTGTTTTATTCCATATTGTATTTTATATTTATTAATCTATCTGTCTATCTAAACGTATAAAGCCATGTGCAAAAGTTGGGTCAAGTATAAATATCCACATATCCACCACAGAGAAGACACTTCTGCACATTTTAATTCACAATAACTGTGTTTTGCACACTGCAGAAGGAAGGCTAGATAGCTAAATTTCTCTCTCTGAATAAAAGTGGAGACTGACATCTAGTTACCTAGTTAGTGAAAATACGCCAACATGTATCATTTATTAAGAAAAAAGCACAATTGTATCTCTATGCCTGCTCCTTCTTTGTAATGAAAAAGAACTGCAATTACTGGGTTTTATCAAAACCTTCGTCTTTTCAATAATCTGCGAGAGACTGTGAAGTGAAGTCTCTGCCACAGCAGCTGTGAGGGCTGTAAATATCAAAGGTGTGATGTGTCTCTGAAAGAAAAGGTGTATTGTAAGCATATTTACTGCCAGTGGTGTGCACGTACGCGTTCAATGAACGGTGTTCATTGAAGACGTTCATACTTTTCATGAACGCTGAACTGCACGAATCAGTTTACAAATTATGAACGGGGACGTGAGTGACGCTCACTCTCGCGGGACTGATCGCAGCTCACGTGTTACGTTTGCTAATCAGGCTAGCATGGTTGGTGCTTCGAGTTCAGACGCTTCTGCAGGAGGCAGTTTGTTTAAACATTCTTGTCCGTTTTTTGAAGAAATCGGTGTAGATTTAGATGGGTAAAACCACACGTTTTGTTTACTTTCAGTTATGTTCTTTTCTGAGCACTTTAAAAGATTTTGTCTGAATGTTGCATTTTAGGCAGCCACGGTTTGTTTACCTTTTGTGTTAATATTGTCTGAATAAAATGTCCATATACTGTACACCTGCACCTTCTTTTTTTACTTTCAGCATAACATGATGCGTTAAGTGGTAAGATCTATTCTCAACCTCACAATTGTTTTTTATGTAACTTATGTCTGATTGTTCAGTGGTATGACAGATAGAAGAAGAAGATAGAAGAAGGTTCAGATAGGAGGACGTTGAATTGAAAATGTAAAAAAAAAAAAAAAAAACGAACGAACGAACGTGATATTAAAAATCCCCAAAAAACTAATGAACGAACGTTAACTATTTAATTTTTTGAGCTGTGAACTTGGTTCAAAATGCTTTAAAAATAACTGTGAACGTGAACTAGTTCATTTTTATTTGAATGAACTAAACTTTGAACCAGCTCCCCCAATTGTGCGTGTGTGTGTGTCCTGTGTACGACAGGTGTGTGTCTTGTGAAAGACAGCGCTCACAACAACTGAACGGCGTCTAAGCCATAGGAAGCCATTTCTCCATTAGCATTAATGCCCCTTTTTAACTGAGGTTTGGGCCGCAGCCAATCGCCATTTAACACCCGGATGAATATTGCGCGTCAATAACGTTCCGCCATGGCTGACAATGGATCTAATTTTGTTTTTATACTTTTAGAAGAGCTAGTCATCATGTTCTAATACTGCATGAACTGCTTTACCCGGTTCTCTCTCTCTGTCTCTCTCTTTCTCCCTCTCTCTCTCGCTTTCTCTCTTTCACGCACTTTCTTTCTCTCCCTCTCTTTCTCTGTCTTTCTTTCTTTCTCTCTGTTCCTCGCTCTGTCTCTCTTTTTTTCTCTCTCTCTCTCTCTCTCTCTCTCTCTCTCTCTCTCTCTCTCTCTCTCTCTTTCTCTCACACTCTCTGTCTCTCACTCTCTCTCACTCTATCTTTGTCTGTCTGTGCCTCCTTCTCTGTCACTTCTCTTTATCTCTCTCTATCTCTCTCTCTCTCTCTCTCTGACTCTCTCTCTCTCTTGCCCTATCTCTTTCTCTTATCTCTCTCTCTCTCTCTGACTCTCTCTCTCTCTTGCCCTATCTCTTTCTCTTATCTCTCTCTCTCTCTCTTTATCTCTCTCTCTCTCTCCCTCTCTCTCTCTCGCCTGACACCTCCACAAGATCACTGACACTTTGTTGACATTCTGGGTCTATTGTGAGAGATCACGCCAAGCAAACTGCCATTTTTCTCCAAAGGTTATATCTCTCTGTAAAGCAGAGTAATTTCCTCATTCACCCACGCTAATCTTCACATAATCCTCTGCAGCTGCTTATGCTATTGCAGTGGTTTGCGTTATACAAAACCTCATCACCTCTAATAGGCGTTATTTAAGTATTTGCACAATTTGGAGAAATAATCAGAACATTTAAAACATCAGTACAGCACAGACAGCACTATTATTAGACTGAATTAAATAACTGAATGCATTTTTATTGTAATCTCTTTGTATGATTAGTGCTCTTAGAAGAAAAGAAGAATTAATGGCCCATACCTTTTTTTTGTGGTCATCGCATTCACAGGTTTTACCCACTAGGCGCCTACCTGACTTACAACAGTGTTTCTTTCTGTGAGGAATACGAAATATGGGATGTTCACAGTAGTTACAGTTATCCTATAATTATATTATTCTAATTCTAATTTAATATTACAGAATTACAGCATAATTACAGTATAATACCTTACAGTACAATACTGTATATTGTTACTAATTGCTACTAATTATGGCAGCAGTATTCTAGAATCCTGCATTATTGCTAAACTGTTGTTTGTACTTTCGTCATAGAGGGTCAGAAACCACATAGTCAGAGGCCACTTAACGACTTGGTGTGGTTTAAGTGTATGGTGATTCACTCATGAAGCTCACTGGTGAGGTATAAGCTTTGCCAGCTACATTATTATTGAAGTTCGCGAGTAAAAGTATAGAAGCAAACTTCATATATCAAACATGTCTTGACTGAATGACTACATTTATAAATTAGATCTTTCAGTAACGCACCTCTTTAAAAGGGAGCACCAGTCCAGTTCAGTCCTATCAGTTGCGGGCATCTGCTCTGAAACGTCAAGGCGATTAGGCAAAAACGACCCTTTCACTCCAAACAGGCTTGTATCTAAATCACAGTCATAAATCATAAAGCTAGGCCATGGGCAAGAGCAGACTAGTCAGTGGGCTATTTGCAGAGGGGGAGGAGGACGCTGTAACTATGAACTTCCGTACATGTTGAATATTGGATAAATAGCATAACATACCCGAGAATGACCTTTGATACATCGTACATGTGAGCTGTGTCTATACATGGACATGTAACTGATAACTGCTAGCCTTACAGACCTTCATAAAAACAGCCTGAATGAGCCTGAAATGGATGGTTAGTAAACACTGAGGGCCCACGGCCAAGGATATTATTCACACAAATGCTGGCTGATAAGGTGGTAACTCATTAGTTTGTACTTTGAGCAAAGTATCATTGAAATCAATACAGAACTATCGTTTAATGGTTATTAATGGGTTATTCTATGTGCAAGAGTGAAGTAACACCCGCCCACCTCAACAAACTGCCTGCATGGGATATAGTTATCTATAGAGTGTGCAAAAATTGAGCAAGTCTCTTTCTGAATGGGAGTTGGTTCACTGTGTAAGGTGTAATGTACACTTGCTACTCTTGAGCTATAGTTTTTTGATAAGATTGTGGGAAGGCGAACATGACTAATGTAAGGCATGTCCTACTTTTCACACACAACACTTTAAAATCAAAGAGCTGAAGCACTGTGTGATATAACCGAGCACTAAACGTGACTTTTGTTAATCCCAGTCTTGACTTAAACTTGTTCTTGACTCAATTTGTCCAGGTCTCGGTCTTCATTCTAACTGAATTTGTTCTGGTTCCAGTTCTCGCTCAAGTTTGTCCTGGTGTCAGTCATGAGCACTATTTGTCTTTGTCTCAAATTCAGTGTGTCCTGGCCTCAGTCGATTTGTCTTTGTCCAGGTCTTGCCTAAACTTGATTTATCTCGGTCATGACAAAAACTGTCCTGGTCCAGGCAATGACTCAAACTTGATTTGTCTCTATTGACTAAAGCTGGTTGGTCTTTGACTCTGACTTGATTTGTCCTAATCTTGGTCTTGACTCTGATGCCATTTGTCATGATCTTGGTCTTGACTCTGATTTGATTTGCCCTTATCTTGGTCTTGACTCTGACTTGAATTCTCTGGGTCTATTCCAGTGGTCCTGACTACAACTTTTCTACTTAGCTCAACTCCAGGACAGCTCATGTAGCTTCAACAGGTAGGTTAGTGCTCGGGAAAGCGCTGATGGCTTTTGGAATCTTCCGCAAAATAAATGTAAAAGTAAAGTTGCCTTGGGGGTGCTACAACATAAACCCTGCCATGGTAGCCAAGAAGAAAAGAAATAAGTTATTGTTGGCCTATACTGTAAAAGACTGAAAAAGACAGGAGCTTATTAGCAATGTTTTAAAGTTGACTTTGATTTCCAATTAAACCAAGATTTTGTCTGTATCGTCTAATTAATTGTTTGAGCTGAATAAAACCAATTAACCTGCTTCACCTAGAAAAGAAACCTTTTGAAATGTGTCCAATAAGCCATTTGTAACCTCTCAACTGTCTAAGAATCTTCAATTCAAAGTAAGGGTTCACCTAAATTTCACAAACACATTCCAGCAGTGTGTGTTAGACTGGAACCAAGGCCACTGCTGGGCACTAGTTCAACCTAATTCCTTTCTTGTCTTCCAAAGGGAGTGAACCAGGCTGGGATTTAGGCTGCATTTTGGCCTTCTACACTTCCTTTATAACATCGGCCTGAGACTAATCTCTGAGAGTATTCTTAGGCTGATCCACTAATTACTCATGGACTAAGTAATCAAAAATAGTACACCGGGAAACAAACAGGTGAACTTTCCCTTTAAGTTCACTTTGCACAGGCATTAAGCCTCCCATTGTCACAGTCATGGAGCAAACTCGTAGCTCTAACTCATCGTGACCCGTCAGCCATTTTTGTTTTCCTATCATGCTGGTGTGAAAGTGTGAAGAGGCTGAATCACGGAGTCCGGCTCCAAATGAATCACGACTGATTCACCCTGCATTTAACACAGCCACGTGTAGCCTCCCTAAGTCCTTGCTGCCTTCTGCTTTTGGTCCGCACTGGGGCCCTGCCAAACAAGTGCCATCGTCCTCCAATAATGTTCTGGGTAGATGCTGCCAGGCAGGAGTTTTACACCTATTTTCCCTTTTATTGCACTGAATGGAAGCTTCTCCCACACGCAACTAAGGGCATGTAGCTTCCTCTCAGTCCTTCTCAACTCAGTGCTCATGATTAAGCAACTAACACCCTTTTTACATCTATTGTACTAGTGTTTCTTGGATTGGAAGTCCAGTCCTAGGAAACCAGGACCATTTCAAAATCAGAATCAGAAAACTCACAGAGATAAGAAAATGGTCTATGTGAAATACACTAAGCTATCTGGACAAATGCTGAGGTGTCAATTTAAAAACATCCTTCGCACGCTCAGATCTCATTTACAGAAATGCTTCTTTGAAGAGCTATCCACTAAAAGGCTGTGGGAAGCAAAAGTGTTTCATTTATGACATCGGCCCAAAGAAGCCACTTTTATTTTCAAGAATGTAAAATGAGCTGACCTCAGATCATCATGAACGGACGTTTCGCCTACATACATCTAGAAAACATTTCTCTTCCTCTTATACACCCACCCCCCACCCCTAAAAACACACCAACCCCCAGCCCCCCTGGCCTCCTTTCAGAAGCGAATGCAGCTGATGTTTAAGAGGGGAAAGGCCCCGTTTGAAATTTGTCCATTAAGGCATTAAGGCCGTGATTGGAACCACAAGCTCAGGCCGCGGAGTGCTCACTCGTGACTTGTTGTGTTTCCATAATGCGCAGAGAGCAGCTCCTTCCTCCACAAACGGCCCGTGTTGTGCTAGTACGTGGGTGGTCTGCAAAGCTACCCTGGAAAAATCGCACGGAAAGCAGCATGCAGCGCCGGCCCGGGGCCAGAAGCCCAGATGTGACAGTAATTGTTATTAATCTGCTCCATAAGCCAGTAGCTACCTCACTTAACTTACTTAGAGAGGAATCAAAGCCAAACCCTTTAACACACATAAGGAATGAAGAAAGTAATTCGAACATGTAACCTAGTTCCTTCCTCTCTCAGACTGAAGGGTGGTGAATGTGGCCTGTTGTCCGTTTTAAAGTCAACATATAGAAGTCACTGTTTTTGCCAGTGTAACAAAAGCGTGGCGAAAGTTTATATGAAACATTTCTCAATCGTAGCTCATTAAAACCAGCAGAGAGCCCCTGAAGAAAGTTCAGATTCAGAACATTGTGTAAGAGTTGTTTTGTTATGTTTTGAATTTCATTAAGAAGTTTTTTGGAAAGACTAAAACATGCTTCCATTTTTTGCCATGTTTTTCTTAGTATTATATAAACATCAGGGGAAAAAAAAGTTGGAAGGGCAGACTCAAATTAACTGTAAGTTAAATGTAAATGGGATTCATTATATAACAAACCATGCAATTCATTACATAAGTACGCAATATCCTCAACAGCATGGAGAAACAACAGTAGTCTAGAACTTTAAAGGGAATAATAAGGGGTAAGTTCATGTCCAACTGTCTTTTTTCCAGTCATTATTATTCCAACAGAAAATAAAGCCAAACTTGAAGCTGACATAACCGCAGTATCTTAACAAAGGAGGGAGTTCCTTCCTTCCTTACTAATAGGGGAAATCAAAGTTGTATCACACCAACAGAGAGCTTATGTTCACGAACCCTTTTATGAAACCACACTATTGTGTGGGGAAACTGTTCTACCTGGCTAAATGCTCACAATGTACAACTGGCACACTGTTCCCTGTTCTCCACAACACACTCTCTAGTGACAAGCACAACTGTCAGAATCCCATTCCTAACTGTCTGATTTATGGCGACAACTCCAGGTGCAACTCTAGTGCTGCACATACCGCTAGGTAGCTAGCATGTAATATCCGTTACATTTATTTCCGATAATAAATGACAATGCAGGCCAGCGAGCTGCCCAAAGCAGAAAGAAACTTAATCCGACTGCACCTGTTGAAAAGAACAGGAAAATATTCAGCTTAAGCCTTTACACAGAGATTGGAAAGCCCTGCTCAAATGATAGGATTTGCTGATTTTGTGAAAATAATTTAAAACATCTTTGAATCTTTATGCTTAAAGTATGCATTTTTAAGTAACTTTTAGTTAGTAAAAGATTATAAAAACATTTTGTATGTAAATATTTTCTGGTCCCCCTGACCCCGAGTGCAGGGCAAAAGGGTTGAAAATGGATGGATGGATGGATTTTTTCTGGTTTATTTTTTCACACATATGTTGAATTTGGCAAATAAATGGGAACTGCGTATTAAAGGGGACATATTATACCTCTTTTTAAGCAAGTTATAATAGGTCTATGGGCTATACAAAACATGTTCATGAAGGTTTTGGCACAAAATCATTCTCACATAAAGAGATATCACATGCTCTATTTTTGTCAGTTTCAGTCCCTTTCAAAATAAGCCGTTTAAGGGCTCTGTCACGTTTATGCAAACAAGCTGTTGCTGGCCACGCCCCACCCATCCCATGCTTACGCTGCGCGTTTACCACAAGTGAGAGGTGCTATCCAGCACTATATGCTGGACCCTGAGTCTGACCCAGAGCGAGATGAACACAACACTTCATGAGTGACTTGCCTTTGCCTGTAGCCGTAGTGCTCGGCATCTTATGCGTGCTTGTAAAACCAGCAGACAAAAATGGCAGATCTAATACTAATCTAGTGGGTGGGGGCTTGACAGATGAGGGGTGGTTCTATGCAAATTTGCCTATTCTGACATCACAATAGGGGAGCCGTCCAAACGGCTCATAGAAGTACATGATTCCTGACACAAAAATCTTTCAGTTGACTCACAGAAAACAGATGGATGGTTTTTTTTTCGTGCTTGGAGTGTTTACAGGAGCAGTAGAGACCCAAATGGAAATACAAAAGGATGCAAAAAGTGAGTTTTGCATAATATGTCCCCTTTAAAATGTACAGAAATGAGTTCTCTATAGAAGATGCACGCTTATTTATTCTTCAAAATGGACAAAAATGTTTCATGTGACTAGGGTGTCCAAACAGTAACACCTGGGTTTAAGCAACATTTCAGCACTGACTACATGTGAGTTATCCACCCTGCTGTATGGCCAACCTTATGTTCAGAGAAAGTCTGACTGGGTCCTTGGAATGAAGTGGAATAGCATGTAGAGCGGCTAACAAGGGACAGAAGAAGGAAAGTTTACAGGTCAAAAACACCAGTGTTCCTGTTTTGAGTGGTTGATGAGTTTGGCGAAGGAGGAAGTGGTGTAACTGAGGGTTAATGCCACAGGGAGAAGCTACCTGCTTAACTCTTCCTCTCTGAAAGCATCCAGCTGATCAGCTTAACTGACTGTAAAATGACCATGGAATGAATACAAAACGCATGTAACATTGTGGTGATCTGATTTCTTCATCATGACTGATGGTCAAGTACTCTTCAAAATGACGGCTTGATTTTATAGCCTCTACTGTACAATAATAGAGTTAGGAAAGTGATGTTAATATGACCTGAACACTTTGTGATTCATTCATTCAGCAGGAAAAATTGGTAATAGATTGTTCAAGCAGACAGACTGTACAAAGTTAAGGGCAACGTGCAAAGTGAGTTCATGTCACTCATTATTATCCCTTCCTACAGTCCACATGCCTTTTATATAACGCAAATTCTTCGGACAAATAAACTCTCACACGACGCTCCAGGCTGGGCTTTTGTTCTGCCGTGGCAAAGCGGTGCTCCTCTGTATCGATCCGACTGGGCCAGGTTATGAGAAAGTGCAACAAGTCTCGTTCTGAGGCCTGGGAGTGAGGAGAAGAGGTAGGGCCCTCGACATTAGAGCAATAATGTTCTCCCTGGGGGTCTGAAACCCCCGTGTACAGAAAGGGGGAGGAAGAAGAAGAAGAAGAAAAGAAAAAAGAAAAAAAAGAAGAGAGGGAGGGAAGAAGACCTGTAGGAGGAATGCCCAAGAGGAACCTTGAGGAACCTCCTGATAGGTTCCAATGGAGCCTCCATTGTTTGCTTGCCGTTGACATCTGAAGTCTATTAGG
Source organism: Hydrocynus forskahlii (assembly GCA_037974365.1). Classification (NCBI taxonomy): domain Eukaryota; kingdom Metazoa; phylum Chordata; class Actinopteri; order Characiformes; family Alestidae; genus Hydrocynus; species Hydrocynus forskahlii. Next base: position 24,920,803 of record JBBPCX010000088.1, on the reverse strand, counting down.
GACAGGGGCTGAGGTTAGTCTTGAGAATCAAACCAAGAACATATGTAGCAGAGAGGGAGAAATTCCCCGTCTCTTTCAGAGCGATGAAAGCATTTATTTTCCTTCATGGCGTTTCCTGATCTCATATCAAAAGGAGTATTGTTTCTCTGCTCACAGGGGTCCCTAACGTTTTGGCAGCTTGTAATTCAGTTGCGCCCCGAGAGAGAGAGCACCGATGCCTCATAAAGCAAATAGTCCAATCAGCAAACAAGGTCCGTCCTCACAAGACAGAAGAAAACAAGCCTCACGCTGGAATGCGATGGAACGCGATGGAAAATTAGCATTTCGACCATGGAACATAACAGTAAGGTCCAGGGATCAGGCCTGATTGGGAAAGAGACCATCTAAACAGCTCTGGGATGAGAGACAATAAAGCTATAAGCCACCAGCTGCGCGTTATCATGGTTTTATTGCACGTTTAGACCCAATGCGGCCCCTTAATATTGGCGAAACCGCTATAATGCAGTCTCAAGTGGCTTATTGTATTATTTAAGGGCAACCGAATACAAAAAACAAAATACAAAAAGTGTTCAATAAATAGTTCAGCTTATTGTTTATTAATAATAACAAGCACGTTTCCCACCATGCACTGAAGTTGGTTAACAGTCAGCTATGGACGCCAAGCACCATAACAAGCAGAGACTGTTCCAAGAATAACACAGTGGTTTTTAATAACCATATACAGGAGTGATCTGTGCAGTTATGAATGTGGGTACAGTTCTATGCAAAGGTTTAGGCACGCCTGGTCAAATGACTTTTGGATGGTTTGAAGAAGCACACGTTTGCACACTTAAATGCACCATTACTGTTTAATTGCTGACTTCAAGGGAAAGCATAAAATGTGACATGTGCCAACGTTACTGCATATATTTTACCTCTAAAAAACAACAAATGACAATACATAACAAAATGTATGTAATATGATATTTACATTTGATATGATTTATCATTTTCACTGTTATACGTGATCCCTGTAGACGATGTATACTTATTTTCACATTGAAAATCAGCAAAACGTCTAATCTAACCAAGCGTTTGCTTCATATTAAATATTGATTATTAGAAAATGCAAAGAAATACCTATGAAATGGATCATTTTAGCTCTAAACTCCATTGCTTGTCTGAAGAAATGTTTTATATCCAACTACATTTTAAAATCAAACTGCATATGTCATCATAATGTATTTTGTCTCTGGTTAATAGAAAATATGAAGCCACACGAGACTGAGATTATAATGATTTACACTGTACTTAACAAGTGACCCCTTAACCATGGTGATATCGTTATGATGCATGGCCTCATGGCTTATTGTCGTGTCATCTTTGTGCATGACTCAGCTGATCAGATTTTTGAACTGAAACTATCCGGTTTAAATGAATGTACTCAGGCCAAAGTGGACCCTCTGGTTAAAGCCCATCAACGGAGAGACTCTCCACTCCGCCAGCCAGATTCACAGCGGTGATAAGTGATGAAGTCAATACAGGTTTTGAAAAGCATTCATGCAAAGCTTGCATGGTTATACTGAGTTCCATAAACAAATATTCTCTCTCCAGATCAGATTAGACAGATTAGATTTTATATGACTGCTGATCATGTGCAGGTGATGGTTATTTTAGAATAATTCTCAAGGTATTTAAATGTCACTTTGTAATGGTTACAGTTACATTTAACTACAGTAGCAGTAGTGCATCATATGGCCAAACATGTCCAGCATGTATACATCTTATAAAATCTCCATGAAATTTTGTTTACTGAAGTGATGGAGCTCCAGTTAAAATGTCTGGGGTGAGTCTAGGTGGTGTTTATAATCTAGCACGAATCATAATGCTCTTGCAGCAATGTTCCAGCGTCTACTATAAAGCCTGTCCAGAAGAGTAGAGGCTGTTACTGCAGGAAAAGGGGAACAAACACCTTCATTTCTGAAGAAGTGCTGGATGAGACGGTGCCTACAAACATTTGGACATAAACAATATGGACAAATATAATGGGACGCCCGATGGCATTGCATTCAAATATTTTATTAAATTCAGAGTTTATTACGAAGTTGGTCCCCCCTTTGAAGCTATAACAGCTACCACTCTCCTTAGAAGGCTTTTCTGTTGATTTTCGAGTGTTTCTGTTGTGCCCTATTCATTCTGTGGAGCATTTATGAGGTCCGGCACGAGAAGGCCTGGACCACAATCTCTGTTCCAGTTCATCCTAAAGGTACTGGATGGGGTTGAGGTCAGGGCTCTGTGTGGGCCAGTGTCCCAAACTCAGTGTCCCAATACTTTTGTCCCTATAGTGTATAATGTATGTTTTCCTTAAGGCCCTGTCCAACTGTGATAGCAGTTTTTAGTACAGTATTAAAACAGGGCTTTGGAACCGCATGTACACCCTTTAAAACACAGCAACACAAATATTCATCACACACTATATCTTTGGGGCTGTTTTGTCATCAAGCTCTCCATATTTTTTTTAAACTAAGAAAACATCCGAAAGGTTGATCAGTGAAATGAAAACCACGTTCTGAATGCGAATGCCACTCCACAGGTTGTACCAGCTTGTGAAAGCCATTATTTCAATAACCTTTCCTTTACCAACCATGCGTTCACGTTCATTGTGGTGAATCATGTTTTGACTACAGGTTGGACACTGCAGCTCAGTCTGGTTTCTTTTCTCCTGGGAACAGTGTGACTTTTAGTTTGTGACAACCATCAGATAAGTGCTTGAGGCCATAACCCCAGCTAAGTGAGTTCTGAAACCCAGTCATTTCTGCTCTGGTAATTTTAATGCCAATACTTTTGTTCTGGCTGTTTGATGTACAAGAGCAACATGTTTCTCTCCCCTTGGGCCTAAGCAACAGGCAGGGAAACAAACACCAGCACTTATTAATGCGCAGCGCTGCTGGGGAAGCATTCGGGAGGTTGTGAACACACACCGACCTGAAGCTGATTTACATGAGGGGACCGCAGGTCAGCAATGCGTTTCAATAAGTTCAAATAAGTTAAAAAGCTGTCCAGATGATGTCACAGCGCTACAGGCGCATGAAACATGGTGTTTTGGGTGGAACACCCCAAGGCAGGCAGGAGTTCACGTGTGGGTCAGTGTTTAAAAAAAAAGGTTCCCAAAAAGGTTCTTTGGAACAATTCCAGTGAAGAACCATGTTCCAGTACCTGGTTCTCTAAAGAGCCACTCTTGTAAATGAGATGTAGGAGTGTTAAGCAACTTCTTAAAGATGAAAAACCTCTCAGTGATGTAAACCTTCTCTACATATTCAGCGTTTCCTACTAGAAATATATTCCTACTAGAAATATATATATATTTCATTTTTTTAAATTAATTTTTATGTATTTATTTATTTTTAATTTAAGTGGACAGTAAAAGACAAAATGAAAAAATTGAAACGAAAGGCTTTATACACCAAATGAACCCAAGTTAAGGAGAATACCAGCTTCTTTTGCACATAGTTCAGCAGCTGAAATGTAAACATTGGTTTAAGAAATGGTTGATTATAGAGAAACTCACGGACTAGTGAACCTGCATGTGTCCTCTGAGTTTCAGACACAGGGTTGATGCTGAAAAAGATCTGACAAAGCCTCTTCCTCTCCACAGTGAATCCATTTTATACATTTTTTTTTCAGGCCAAAACCTTCACAAAACAACGTCCCAGCTACCGCTAACCATTTGTGTAATATTTTTGAGATGTAGCCTTTGGGGCAGTAAACTGGTCCCCATAACCCCCCACTGTGAACAATTCAGACTAAAACACTCTGAATGGCTGTTTACATCGAAACCTGCCAATTAAGCAGAACACCTGAAAAACCAGAGGAATCCTCTTTTAATTGTGGTCTCTTTGTTCTTGTCTAAGAATGTGTGGTCCATTATGTGGAGGAGCTTTAAGGCAGTGGTTCCCAAACAGGTCCTGGAGAACCCCCTGCCCTGCACATTTCTGTGTTTTCACACCTACTTCAGCTCAAGAGCAGCTGGGTGATGATCAGATTAGTTGGATCAGGTGTGCTGGGAGCAGAGAAAACAAAACAAATGGGCAGGGGGTACTCCAGGACCTGTTAGGGGACCACCGCAGTAGTCCAACAGCCTCATACACACACTTCTATTACAAAAAAAAGCAGACAAACACCACAATGCAAATGTCAAGTTGATTTTATTAGGTTTCGTTTCATTCAGTTGGAAAAAAAACAACTTTTGTCACAAAGACAAACCAATTTAGAAATATCATTTGGAGATCTACAAAATAAGTACAAAATAAAAATATCCGAAACAACAAAATTATAGACACACTGCAAAGACGCAGAGTAATAAGTTGGTGCCCCTCCGTTTCATTACAAAAAAAAAAAAAGAAAAAAACAAAAAAAAATTGCAACAAAAATAAATCAATCAAAAATTATATTTACAGTAAATGGTATTTACATTAAGGCAGTTCAGTTACACAATAAAAGTCCCATTTGTCAAATTTCACTTCATGAAGCTTTTGCAATAAATAAGTTAATTTTACAGGAAGAACCAGGTGACGGTTTGGCTCCCTTTTTGCAGAATGTCGAAAGGTTGCCAAATGAATGTAATGGATCATCAAATTGTAATAATAGTGAGAACTAGCCAGTTAATCAGTACCTGCCACTAGAGTAAACATTGTTGGGTTTTTTTGTTGTTGGTTTTTTTTTTCGTGTTATCTTTTTCCCAGGTAAAGATGTGTCCTCTTTAGTATGAAGCTCTGTTAACAGGAAGAAAACCCCAGAAGGCACTTGAAGATGAAATGTGTTTCAATGGTGTTCGCGCACTCTTATACATTCAAGCTGCTTCAATGACAAAACGGCTACCATGCTCTTTTGTGTGTGTGTGTGTGTGTGTGTGTGTGTGTGCGTGTGTCTCTGTACAAATCATACAGCTGTCTGTATCCCTTTAATATCACCCTCATTCCTTTTATATGCGGCCGTTCAATAATTCAAGACGTAATTGCAGTTCAGTAGCAGTACATTATCGTCCCTTTTCGAAAGCTATAAATACGTCAGCCTGCATGGCCGGAGAGAGAGAGTGTGTGTGTATGTGTATGTGTGTGTGTGTATGTGTCTCACAAATGGAGGGATTGGATTTACACTTAAGTCCAGTTCCAACAGTACTCCCATCCAGTGATGTTTTAAACCATTTCCAGTCTAACTGAGGTGCAAAATAAAGTGATCTGTAGTTTATAGTGCTTTCATGTCAAAGACTGAAAGAAAGTCTTTGTTTAATTCCAGTTCTAGACTTAAAAAAAAACCAAAACACTGTAGTAGCTTTCGTGCACTGTCATGTCCTAAGAAATTCTAGATTTAAAAAAATACAAAAGCATTGATGAAGGGTCAGAGAGCCTTAACTAGTGTAGTAGATGTCTTAAATGTAAGTAAGAGGTTTTAACGCGATTTGTCTTTTGGTCACATGGGACGACTGATTTTCACCAAAACAACAGATCCTGATTGTGAATAAAAGTGTATAAATCATATGCAATCGAAAAAACTCAAATGGGCCCCGTACTAATTTTAGTTGTCGGACATGGTAGGATTAATATACACCTTAAAAATGGCATATTAGTAAAGGGCATATTGTTCTACATAGAACAGCAAACACTCAAAGAACCAAGTGAATGCATAAATGAGGTTGTAAATGGTTCGTTAAAGCAGTGGCTCTGAAACTGAGAACCACATGGACAGGGGCACTAAGGGAGTATTTCATTAAGGGAGTACTTCCCTGTGAAGTTTTTTTTTCAAAACTGGATTAGTTTACTAAATCTGTTTTTTTTTTTTCAAAATTGGATTAGTTTTCTAAATCTGACCACGTCTAACAAAAACGAGTGGTCTGGTTATTAAACAGTGCCATGTCTCTCGTACGAGAAGGTCATCTATAGTGCTAGGCACAATAGTGATGGCTAATATGAGGCGCTGAATGAATGGGGCTTCGAGGTCCACAAACGGGGCTTTGTGCTAAAAATGTTTGAGAACCTTCTAAAAACGGTTCCACAGCACCAAAATCGGCAGTCGAAGAAACTTCTTTTGTACTTCATGGAACCATTTCTGCTAAGAGAGGTGGAATAAAACACGTTGAACTGGTCACAGTAATTTGAGCAGGCGAACTGAAGGACATTTGTCACCGCAGCTGGCGTTTCTATAGTCACGGCCGCAGACCGCCTCGTCACATCATGAAAAAAGGCTACTTCAAAAAAAAAAAAAAAAGGAAACGTGTCAGAAAGTGATTTACAGGATGTCTTTGTGGGTCTGCGGGTCTTTCATGCCTTTCGTAAGAGTGATTGCATAGCAGTGAGAGTAGATTAACCTACAGAACAAGATTGGACTGATGAAGAGAAAGTCAAAGCGTATTTAATCGGTGTGGACGAGTCAAAAGGGAAAAAAAAATCCCCCTGAAGTATTTTAAAAGGGTGATTGAAGTTGGCTACAAATGTATGAGTTGTTCTTGTGTCTCTTCAAGTGCATGATTAGTGTTGTGTGTGTGTGTGTGTGTGTGTGTCTGTACAAAACGTGTGATTGTAGGCCTATGTGTGAGTACATATTAACGATTGTCAGTGTGTGTATACAGTATTTTCTTATATAGGTGTGTGACTGAGTGTGCGTTTAGTTCTGATGTCTCTTCATGTGCAGTGCAAGGTGGTCGGAGCGCGAGAAGCTGCGGCTGCAAACGGCGCACTGGAACGGCTTGGCGCCCGTGTGTTTCCGGAAGTGGCGCGTGAGCTCGTCGGAGCGGGCGAAGCGCCAGTCGCAGCCCTCCCACGTGCACCTGTACGGCTTCTCGCCTACGAGAGACAGACACAGACAACAAACTCACTCTCCATCTTTGATAAAATGGCCAGAAGCAAAAATGTCATTAACTCCCCGCCCCCCGAGCAAAACATGACCCCCCCACAAAACATGATTTCTAGGTAAAAACTGAATAGGCTAATTTAAAGGGACGATGCCAAATAGTATTCCCATGACTTTAAAAAAAAATGAAAATAAAAATAAAAATTTGATGTGGTACGTTTAGAATGAGTTGTTTTTATGACATCACAAAAATCAACCTTTACAACCACCCACCTAAGTCAGCTCCGCCCATTCATGCTTAAGTTATCAACTGCTTTTTGAATGAGGCCAGTCATCAGAACAGAGTTCAAAAACAGTCTAATTCTAGGGGCCAAAGTGAGGTTGGAAAATGGTCACGTAAAAACTAATTACGGCCTTTAAAACCACATGAACCCCAAACGGACCTCAAGGAAAAAAAATGAAGGATGGGCTTTTCAAAAAATGGGGATTGCATGGAGACTGAGTTCAGCTCCTACTGGACAGGCTACTTTTAGCTCAAGCTCTGGGTAAACAGTTAACTGAGAGAGCTCGCTTGGTGAAATGACCTCCTGACACCCCTCTGCTTTTTTCTTTCCTTCTTTGCAGCCTCAGCAGGCATTAAATGCAATCCTTAATTAGTCCAAAATCTGGCTACAGAAACATTGTTTGGGTTCATGTCATCAGTAACCACAGCAAATAGATACGTCTGGTATTGTGGACATGACACATTACACCTACGGGGTAAAATGAAAAGGAAAAAAAAGAAAAAGAAAAAGTTCTTTGCGGCAATGGTATTCAAAACACAGCTACACGCCTCGCTAATGCTGGCTGTCAAGATCAAATGAAAGTCTGTCATAGTAAAACCGTGCGGCGGCGAACTGTGTTTGTCTTTCCCAAGCGTTGGTTTCGAACGTTTTAAAGCCTGTTCAGCGTCTGCTTTCTGGAAGAGAGCCCATTTGGTAATTCTCCCAGGGCGCCATCTTTAATGCAGTTTGACATGCAGGTAAAACAGGCCGTTCAGTAAACTAGGCACTGCGACGGGTTTATTCCTGTGCTTGATAAAACCAGCTCTGAGAAAGGAAAAATAATCCACCGTGCTGCTACAAAACCTGAAAACTAGCCTTTTCATCCTCCCAACAGTAGAAACAACTGAGCTTGATAGGTTGGCGGTGCGCTGATTCGATAGCGCTAGTGGCTGGTAGGGCACCAAGTTGTAAATGTTAAACGAGTTGCTCTTATAAAAAGATGTTTAAAATCACCTTCAGCGAAAAAACGGTACTCCATGCACGATGTGGAGTGAGATCTGGTGAAGAAACGAGTCACTATGACACTGAAAGCCAGTTAGATCAAAATGCTAAATGCAGAGTAAGCCTGGAGTTTGGGCACAGGTGAGGGGAGCCCCAATTAGGGAGTCTTGTAATGACTTGTCTTGGCCAGCCCATCTGTACACATGGCATGCCTGGGGGGCCCCCCTTCACATCTCTCTCGAGACAGGTAGGATTGCGGTGTATCTGAGGTGATTATCGGGCCATTGTGAAAGCTCTTTCAGGCAAGAGAGAAGACCCGGGGAGAGAAAAGCTTGGGAAAAAAAAGACATCCTCCCTGTTATACCGGTTCGCAGAGGCCGGATAATAGAGTCTGATGGGGTGGATATGTGGTCTCCCAAATGGTTAGGCATTAACGAGAGGTAGCAGGGGTAATTTCATTCCTGTTGGCCCTGAATTCGAGTGTGTCTGTCGCTGCCATGACAGCAATAATGACAAGTCACTGGAGAGCTACAAGAGAGAACCATGGAGAAGCTAGCGAGAATGAAAGCTGTGCCACCGGATGTGGATCTACACTGTTTAGCATGCTGTCTTCCACGTTTGAGAAAGGACACCTACTCCAATGGTTCAGAAAGTCTCACTCACACACACACACACACACACGCACACACTCTCAGAGTGTATATGTGGAGGATTCAGATGCGGCAGTGTCAGGAGTGGGCGGCCTTATCTTATCATGGCAGCACTTGAGGGCCCAAGCAACTAAGTTTATGGCTTGTTTGGCAACTTAAAGCGATCATACCTAGGAAGATCGAAACGCCGAGGGCTCTGACGAGTGCCCGTTGTATGTGTTTTTCCTCCGCATGCTCAAGGCCGTGCTGTGGAACGTGTCGATGCTTTTGAGATTTTACGACAGCGGTTGCAACACCAGATGTTCGGAGATGTGGATCTTTTACAGCCTACAAAGCAGGGGGGCTGGGGCGCCAAGTTATTTGGCAAATCCATGCGGCAAATAAAGGGCAGAGCAAGGGGAAAAAAAAGAAAGAAAGACAGAAAGAAGGAAAAAAAAAGTTGTTGAATCTTATACCGGAGTCGGTGGTACGGGATAGCTTACAGGCAGCGCGCGAGAATAAATGCGGGGGGCATGCCAAGCGCCCCTTCCTGCCCAGCAACATGACCCGAAAGACCCAAAATAAAGAGCGGCCGCTGCTGCGACAGGCCCAAATAAAAACCGGCTGTAATTGAGGGAGTTCTTACCAGTGTGCGTCCTCAGATGAGCTTTCAGATGCGATGACTTGGTGTAAACCTTCTTACAACCTGAAACACAGGCAGGAGGTCTCCGTGTTACTCAGAAGGACATAAAGGAGGAGGTTATAATACGTTTTATTTATTTATTTATTTATTTGAGCACTATGAACAGTAACAGACCAGTGGGCCTGGAGTCTAAATAACAGTAAAAATTCGAAAGTGGATTCCCAAACTAAGTGGCAACATGTTCCTCGGTTTCGATAATGTTTCCATTCCATTTGAGAGGCTAAAACCAATCTCATCTCGTTAGCTGTAAAAAAAAACCTCCGCTCAGTAAAGCAGTGATGGGTTCTAAATGGCAGAGCGTGGCGTTTCAGACGTGGAGCTGCTTAGCGTAAATGCACTATTAATGGCGTTGTGAGGCTTGCCTGTTTTACAATTTGCTCGGTCAATTCGATGCAACAGGACTCAATAACAATCAGGGGCTGACGTCAACTGCCTCGCATTAATTCGGAGGCCTGGTTAAAAGGCTTTGGCCGTCTCTGAATTATTCAACAGCCCATTGGTCTCAGCAAGGAAGCGAAGGAGAAAGGAAAAAGAGAGAGTGGCTCAGAGAATGATTTATATCGCGGACCTCAAGACAAAGCAGCTCCTGGAGGAAACACTTAGAAGGAAGTGATGCAGAAATAGGGCTTTGTTTATTGCTTTTCGTGGCTTGAAGAACCTGAACTCATAGCAGTGCTTGAGCACTGGGTAAAATTAAGAAGAGGTTCTGTAATGTAATTTGTAAGGGATCCAACTGGTTTCATTTCCATAGAAAGCTTGGGCTGGAAGATCATAGACCGGAAGTTAAAGAACAATACCAACATGGGCATGTGCCGGTCTTCATTGCCACACTGCCAACGAGGTTGAGTAAAACACACAAGTTCATTCACAGCCCGATTATCATTACTCATCACGGACTTTCTAGATTTGCGCGGGGCTAAAATAATAGATTTGTCACCGGCTCATCAAATGCTATTGCCTCCACACATCACTTAACAATAGTGCTTCAGTACATAGATTACAGTCGTACGCAATACTCAGATTACAGGTTTTGACTACAGGGAATATACAGGGAACAACTTATCCTACAGTTTGTATTTACTTGCTGAATTTAACATATTATTGGGAAAAATGCCATCACTTTCATCCAGGCCAAATTTGATATTTTACTGCAGTTATGTTCGTTTTTTGTATGTTAATTTTAGCAACTAAACAGCAAGTGTGTAGAAATGTGTTCTCGGCAGAGGATGTGGGCTTATTTTCGCATGGAAAATTTATCATTTTTCTGGGGCGGCCCAAACTTTTGAACAAAATTGTATGTCCACTGTTGGCTCCATTAACGCTACTGGTATCACGCTGTACCTGGGAAGTCGCAGTGGTGTATCCGCCTCTTCTCCAGGTCCGGGTTTGTCCTGCGGTTGTAGCGGACCGGCATGCCCCCCGCTCCGGGGTTGGAAAGCGTGCGCGTGGACGCGGGCATGGGGTGGCTGGACGAGTGTACAGCCATTTTGGACGCGATGGTGGCTGCGTAAGACGGCGGGGGCGTCAGGTTGTGAAGCAGCTCTTTCTGCCGGTCCGGGCTGCCCGGTTCAGAGGTGGGCGGCGAGGGCGGAAGGTAGGGAGCTTTAACTTGTGTCTGGCCCTGAGTGTAGTGGCCAGGGCCCAGAGGGTACCCGGTGGCCTGCATGCCACAGTATGGCTTGGCCACAGTCTGTGGTGCCACCAAGTGCAGGTCATGGAAGGGAGGCACCTGTGAGGACATGGCGTGGGCATGAGAGTCCGAAACGCCGTGGATTGGGTCATCCAGCTCTGAGCTCAGCAGCTGAAAGAGATGGCCGTCCTGGGGAAGCTCGAAAGAGGGCATCTCCTGCTTGACAAAGATGCCACTGGAAGTGTCGCAGGCATCCATACCGACGCCAGGCCCTGAAGCTGAACTGAAGATGCTGGTGAACTCTGGCAGAGCTGGCGGAGCCTGGAGGGACATGCTAATGGGACCGTCCAGTGCGGAAGGGAAGGGTGAGGAAGTCACCGGCTTGCTTTTCTCTTGGCTGGGGATGGAGGGCCGTGCTTGGCGGCACAGGCTGGTACGTAGGTAAGCAATGTCGGGCAGATACACGTTCATGTTGATGCTGTAAGGGGAGCCCTGGTCGTCGCCAAACAGCTGGTCCACCAGCGAAAAGCTCTGATCTTTCTTGGCCAGCGGGGAAGCCTGGGGCTGAGGCGTCAGGTATTTGTCCATCTCCAGCTTCGCCTGAGGAAAGACAACAAAGGGGTTTAAGCTCCTTTCAGACTCTTTCAGACGTGCACATGACAAGTTTAGCTAAGACTGACAATCTTGCGGCAGGTGGAATGCTCACATTAGCAAAGACTTTATGCTTGCTTCACACGGACATACATTTAGAAAGACTTCCCAAAGCTGTGGCTCTCACTGTGGGGGGTGTGGGTTGTTAAGGGGGATGGGGTGAAAAAACTTTTCAAAGTTTCATTTCTACATTTAGAATTTTGGTCACTTAGTAAATCTGAAACAGAGGAAACCGGTAACAGGTCGAAATGACCAGTTATTATTCAGACGTTTCAAATTTAAAGGAGCCAAATTCTACATTTGATCTGAATTTAAGGGCCACTCGTGACAATTGTACAGGGTCACAAAATAAAAACGGTCGTGATTGAATTTTACATAGCCGTATTCCAACCTTTCCTTATCGCTTAGGCTGTTTGGGTCACAGTGTCTTTATGACTGAAATTTATAAAATGTTATTTGTACTGACTGGTTGTCTCGTTCAAAGGCACGCTGGGCTGCAACACTCCTTATAACTTCCGTGTGAACAGGGCAGTGCTAAACTGATGCAGGCTGAATAGGTGGATATGTGTAAATGCATTGATTTTGTCACATCGCTAGAACAGTGAATTCAGAATGAGCTGGTTTTCATCTTCATTTCCAGTCTGTGGAGTGAATGGTACCTTTTGAAATGTAACAGTGTCTCCCTACATCAAACTCAAAAAAGAGAGATATTCATGAGTCATGATATGAACCCTTTACTACACCAACCTATCAAATGGCAGGTTGTCCGTTAACGAGTTATCTGTAACGTCACAGAACAGCTCCAAGTCTCATACAAACCGACAGGTTTCTGGTGTGCTCCGTGACGTGAGGCTGTGAGGGGACAACTGTACTGTCTGTACTTTCCACAAAAGAACCCTTAAACTAAAAAACTAGCACCATTTGCCCATTGGTGGGGTGAGTGTATTTTTTCTGTACTATCCACAAAGGGAGTCTTAGATGAAAAGAAAAAAAAAACTGTCCTAGAGTACACAGAAGTCACTTTCATGCCTACTGCTTTAGTCAGCCACCAGGTAACTCAGAGGCGCAAGCACTCTAGGATCAACACAGCTGCACTCCACTACATGTAAAAGGAGGCTGTCCCGACTTGGATTTGTTCAGGGAAAACATGCAACACCAGGACATTTGTGAATTTCCACTGCTGAGCCTGTACAGGTACGGTTTGGTAACAGTGTGCTTTTGACTTAGGTGTTCATCAGACTTACTGCTGCATGTTTAATCCACACAAAAAGACTGCAGGTAATAGGTGTTACACATGGCACTGGCAGTCTGAACTGTATACGAACAGAGAAGCCTCAGAAACAGCCCTGGCCTCGAGCACCTAAGGCATCTCGCCCTAGACTGTGCTCAGAGGGAAAGTCCACGCGGACGTGTGGGCTACCATCACGCCTAAACTATGTCCGTGGCATGGATGAAGCTGTCGGGCCGCTGTGACATTATGCGGCGCAGTCAGCAGCAAAACATTTATCAAGTAGCCTTCAGTAGCTCCCTGCTACATTCCCCCCTGGACTGTAAAACAGAGCTCATACCACAGGCCCCAAAACAGGCTTTGCTGACAAGCGGAAACCACGGAGGCTGCTGCTCGGCTCCAGCAAATAAGGTCACCCGATTATCACTGCGCCGCAGTCACCCGAAACGATCGATCAAACCCTATTCATGTTCAACAAATGTCTCAAGCCAGGGTAGGGTTCTTCTGACCCCCAAGGCATCCTTATTTTTATTCAACAGCATATTCAACAATTCTACAACCTTGATTACCTGAGCTCAGGTGTGTTCAGGCGTGGAAATGTGGATTGGTTCAGTTTGAGAGGCTCTACTGGGCTACTACAGACAGAAAAAAATAGTGTGTGTGTGTATGTGTTAGAGAGGGGCTGGGAGGTGGAGGGGGGGCACTCGGAATGCCAGCCCTCCTGAAGTGCTCTTTACGCGGCTGCTTACCACACAGCTATTTCTGAATTTAGATCGTCCAGCTGTTCGCCGGACACGCAGCATATCTCTTTCACAAGTTTTTCTGATTAAGGGGGTCGGCGTTGCTGGGAAGTTTCAGTTCAGCGCGCGAGTACCGTGCGTGGGCGGGGGGTAGGATGGTGGTGGGTACTGACGGGGCTGGGTGGGGGCAGTTGTTGACGGCGAGGCCGCCAAGGTTGCTGCTGCTGCTGCTGCTACCCATCCGCCCCTAGACTGGGGAGCAAAGGCCAGCATCCAGAACTAAAGAGGCTTGAAACCTACACCTATATCGGAGCACTCTGATCTGATTATTATGGTGCTGGCAGAGGGCACGCGCATCCCAGATATGGCATTCATCAAAGCACCCACCTCTGCCTAGTCTGTTTTGTCGGGGAACGTCCACCGAGATAGAAACGTGCACACACACACACACACACACAGAGAAAGAGAAATCTTCCTACCTGTGCATACTCGTTGGCCAACACCCTGTCCGGCTGGGGGGTCTTGCAGTCGAAGTGGAACAGGGCAGTGCAGGGGTCCTCCCCGCCCAGCTCGCCGTGCCCCGGCGGCATGAGCCCGGAGCTCGTGCTGGTGGTGGTGGTGATCAGAGCTGCTGCCATGAAAGGCGTCCACGCGACCTTCTGTCTGTTCCCTCCTCACTGGACCGACACGAGGAGCATCGGAGGAGCCCGCGCGTGACTGAGAGCGTGCGCGCGTGTCTGTATGTATATGTATCTGTGCGTGAGCGTGTGTATCTCTGTGTTTGTGTGTGTGTGTGTGTGTGTGAGAGAGAGAGGGAGAGGGAGAAAGTGGGTGGACGGGGAAAAGTGAAGGGGCTCCGCCTTTACAGAGCTTACTGTAACACAGAATGAAGACAAACAGAAAAGACGCGTTTCAGCAGCACCTGCTGTAAACTGTGTTCATATGTGATGTGTGTACATAATTTTATGTATATATATGGGTGTGTGTGTGTGTGTGTGTGTGTGTGTGTGTATCTGTCCTATTATA
>JBBPCX010000088.1:24893773-24905530 GCA_037974365.1 Hydrocynus forskahlii | reverse complement strand
TATATATATATATGATTCATATAATCTCTAGAAAGAGAGGGAGAATTTAAATATATATGAGATTGTTTTCGTATAATCAGAGTTGTTTTCCACACTTTTTAAATTTGAAGTCTGATGTAGCATGTAACAGTTTCAAAATGTACGATTCGCCCCCGAGTCCATACAGTCCCTAACAGGCAGTCATTGATTTTGTGACGTCACAAAAATGACACATTTGTGATATTTACCTGCCTAAGAGATATGATACATCACAAACCCACACAAACCTTACTCAGGGGAAAAAAAAGTAAAATGCAAGAAAAATTGAAGATATGAGCTCTTTAAGACTTTCCTATTGCTATTTTGGTTGACTGCAGTACATATCTATGTGCACAATGTACACATTAATGAAAGTATTAAATAAGGAGTATACAGGTTTACAATTACACATCTGTAGGATCAAAGCATTTTAAACAAATACTGTACTGGGATTTTTTTTTACTATTCATACCAGGAAACAACCAAGTTCAAAATGAAGACAAGTTATGACAAGCAAAATTAAATTGAAAGTAATTAAAATTCTGAACTAATTTAAAGTCACTATCTAAATGTGGAGAAATCTGATCCGTAAACCTAACCCTATTATACCTTTGTACAAAAAGTTCAGATTTGAGTTTTGGCTGTTTTATTCCCTTCAACTGAAGCATGTTCAAAAATGTTACACTTGAAAAAATGTTTATTTTATATACACGTATGTATATATACAAACACAAACATACACACATTAATGAATTAGAAGATAAAGCTTGACAGACACACACACACACTAATCTAAATGGATAAACTAGCTAAATTCCTCTCAAACTGCACCTGTAATGTGATCCTGATGTAAACCTTCCTCTTCTACTCGGGTTTGTGGACAGCAATAAGATGAGCCAGACTCAATCTTACGGTATGCAGGGCTCTGTCTATTTTTACCTCCACTGTGTGGTGCTTTACAACTCAAGAAAGAAGAGAAGAGACTCCTGATACGATTCATGGAAGATACAAAGAACCCCCCATTCAACAGGCTGGATCCAAAACCTTTTAACTGCCATCCCAAAGTCACAGACACTTTTGGCAGCTTTATATTTCACCTCTAAAACAGGACTTAAAAAAAAAAATGGATGGTAGAAATAAACAAATTGTTTATTGGCCATTTTTGTCAATATAAAAGTGGACAGGACAGTGCGGACCATCAAAAATATCACACTTTCCAATGGAATAAATACATTCTTTTTAATGAAAAGAAAATACATGAGTTCAGGTAAACAAGTATATATTTTTTAAAAATGTCCCAATGAACCTTTGTCAATTAAATCTACATGTTGGCCTCTTCATCTTCACTTGCATATCTCTGTTCGTCACTTGGGCTTCACTTTGAGCTTCCTGTACCATTCAGGGACTTCTTTATTGGTCTGTCAAAAGAGAAGGCAAACTATTTTGGGCTGTTTCTTAGTACTACGCATAAAAGTTTCATAAGATATATAAAATCCACTCTGGTTCCTGCCATAAGCAAACATTAAGCCCATTACAGTTTTACTAGAAGCATATGCGAGAGTTGACATGAAATATGTATGTTCATCTAAGCAGCATGCAGTACTGGCTTTTTATGCATGTAAATATAAGCTGCTATGGGGAAATATTACCACACGTTATATGCCAAGATCCAGCATAAGCTCTCCATCTGAGGCGTTTCATTGCATGAGATTTGAAACAGTACATACTCTTCATACACCAGGATACAAAATATGTTGCATTGTGCTAAATCAGTTGAGGGAATCTGTGGCGGAAAACTACCTCAGTTACTTGCTGATTTGTCAGTGAATCATTCGTACTGTGGTGGGGACGGACACGTTAACCATTTTTGATATTCAAATATCTACATATTTTTTAACTGAAGGCTTTCGAATATTCCACAAGAAAATAGTTTCTAGTGAAAATTAAACATACGAAAATGGTAATAGTCATGTATTGCAAGAAACAGACATAAATGATCTATACCTGATATTTAGTGACGTCTGTTTGTGTTCCAAAGAAACAGTTCGGCAAATATTTTACTCTTACCCTAGATGTAGTCGCATGAAACAAGCTGAAACGAAAACCGTCCAAATTTTTGCTTCCTCAGAGAAGAAGTTAACAACTCTTTCTTCAACACACTAGGAACTGACCTAAACATCTATAATTTTGAAGTCACACAACTTTAACTGCACAAATTTGTCAACTTTTTTTTGTTTGAAATACTTCCATATATAGTTCCACTAAGAAGTTGCCATTTTCCTAATGGGGGATGCAACATTAGATTCCCCGACATTCTCTGCAGTTCTACCACACTCAATCAATCATAAATGAACACTATATGTCCGAAAATGCCCAAAGGTTTGTGGACAACTGTACATCCAAATCTTCTTGTAAAATTAAGCATATAAACATGCAGTTTGTCCTCTTTTGCGCCAGTTACAACCTCTATGTTTGAGAGAGCTTTACGCTAGATGTTGGAACATTGCTGGGAGGATTTAATTGCATTCAGCCACAAGAGGATTCGTGTGGTGAGGTGCCGATATTGAATGCAGCTCCATCTCTGCAGAGAACGAAGCTCCACAGCCCAAAGTCGGGGGCTCTAGTTGACACCTGGTATTGGGCAGGCTGCTCCAGAGCCTCTCATTCTATTGTGAATATATTTCTATAGTGATTATAAAAGCTATGAACTGTACCAAGCAATGGCTGATTAGAAGGGGTGTCTAGATACTTTTGGATGAACAACGTTTTCAGACCTAACTGTTCTCAAATCTACACATTCGTTATTCAAGTAAATAAGTGCCATGATGATTTCAAACAACCGCACCCACTGATAGTTACTGCTCCCATCTGGGTGATGTCTGTACTCACAAACACAGTGGGTTTGGGTCTAGACTGGTACTGCTCCTCGTCTGTGGCTCTGCTGGACTCTCTGGGAAGGCGTACAGCCGTCCCAGTGCGGACGATCTCCGGCTCCGGCACGGACAGAGGCTCCCCGTGCTGCCGTGAACACATACTGACCAGCATTTGCTTCATCACAGACAGCTCCTACGAGAAAAAGGCCCTCTGTCAGAAAACTTTCACCTCAGAGGTGTAAACAACCTGCTCTTCCATTACTACATCTGGCAAAGGACGACTGACCTCACTGGCTGGCCGAAAATTCAAAACTTGTCTCAGCTGAGCCAAACCTTGCTGCGATTTCGTAAACCTTTAAAAGCCCAGAAAGCACCAACCCTACTTTTCCCCAACAAACACCAACAAACCCAAACACTGGGTTGGTATGCCGTATGTGTGTGTGTGTGTGTGTGTGTGTGATTTTTGTGAGTTCACCCTTATTGGACACTGTACTAAAATGCTCTCCCTTCATTTTATGGACACAATTTTGGTGCCTCCCTACCTCTTATTATGATGTACATATTTTCCTGCCATTTTATAAAGCAAACAAGAGCAAGTAAGACTTCTCAAAGAGTTATTTTAGAACTGGAAATTATGGTTTAATTCTGTTTTTTATGCATCGAGAAACAAAAGCGGGCCAACATCTTGTTCCATGAATGACTCCATTCTGGAGGAGCGTATTGTTTCCTCAAAACAAGCAGAGCATAAAAGCAGTACATTGATGAGACTGATAACCCAGGTTACACCGACTTACGGCAATCTCTCAAACTATCAAAACTCATTTTCCAGAAGAGATTTCTGACCTGGATTTACAGCCTCTGACTTCAATGTCGTATCAAACTTACAAGCACGCAGCACAGCAATCAGTGTGCAAGTTTGGATTTGGTGAGGGGGATTTCCCCCTGGCGTGTATCAGTAAAATTATGTTGTGGTTCAATTCATGCTTTATACGATATGTACACTCTGTCATGCTTGTGGAACTGAATCATAAAATTCTGGCATGTGTGCCAAGCATGTATTTCAAAATGGTACAAAATCTTTTCAAAACCATGAGGGAATGGCTCTCACTTCAGTCACATTAGTTGTAGGTGTGATTTTGCCACTGAGAAAAAGAAATAATGATAATAGTAATAATAACACTAATAATAATAATAGTAGTAATAATAAAATTACATTAAAATATCAAACTCCTAAAACACTTCCATTGTTGTTTTGCCACACTATGTAATGTCATAAAAAAACGTAATAATTATGTAATGAATGACATTCACAGTCTACAACACTTTCTTGATGTCAAAAAATGAGCACATTTTTCTTTCCAAAGTACAAATGCCCGAAAACATTTTTTCACATCAGAGCATCACAAATTATTGCTTAGTAAATGTAACTGTACTCTCCATACCCTCAACGCATACCGATTCATTCTGCTGGAACATCCAGCACCCTTCAGTGGTGAATATAGACGCGTCCGCTTGTGCGTATCAGGGGTCATTTAATATTTCTATTTATCACTCGTCTGCCATATGCGCTGGCATGTTAAAACGCTGCGCGGGCGAGCAGCTGTCCGTGAGGACTGCGCGCTTTATGCCAACATGCCACTGGAAGTTGTGCACTCGGCAAAGGGCTGCGCCAGCAGGCCAGCAGTAGTGGTGGGGAGGGAGGGGGAGGTTTGGTTCAAAATAGCTCCAGATTTCACAAATGTGTTATCGGCTCCTCCTAAGGCTTGGTGTGCTAGCAGCGACGGGCTACGGTCGAGCGTTATTTGTGGAAGCACAAATCGGAGCTGGCCGATAAACCAAGTTATTACCATTTCCGACATCAATTTCGACTTCAACGCTCCTTTTTCAAATTCGACATAGTTTTACAGGGACTACACTGATAACCCTTATTTGGAAAAATGCTACTTTTGTCTATTATTGAGGCCAATTTTTTTAAATACAACAATTAAAAGTGTTTACTTTGTCAACTAAATCATTTTACATGTATTGTTCCATATGGCTCAGGTCTTTCTTATTTAAACACATGAACTTATGAAGTCACAGTAGTTGGTGATGTAAAACTTTTTTTTTAAATATTATTTCTCACTCACAGCTTATTGAATGAACGGAGAATTTTTATAGAGAGTGCGAATTCTAAACTTGCGAACAAAGTTATTTTGTTCTTCAGCAGAAGAGGAAGAGAAGAAGCTTTACTACAGCTGGAATTCAATGAAAAGGACTTGTACACGTACAGCCTTGTTTTGCGCAAGGAAAAAGCATCCTTTATATTTTTGCCCTTTTCTCATATCTTAAACAAACACACTAAACATATATCCTCCTGTACAAGAAGTTAGCAAGAACCAGATCTCAGCATATATGTATCTTCTTCAGTCCTGCTGGGAGAGCATCTCAGGTGGCTCCTCGTGAAGCTGCTTAAGAGAATGATTGTCAAAGCTCCACCAACGCAGACTTGGGGAAGCTCATTTCTAAAAATAAAAGTAAAAAGATGTTTGTTTAATACTTTTTTGGCCTCTGGATAATTGTGTTATTCCACAGTCTGGAGCAGAGCAAACTGACAGTAGCTGCTGATATCTAAGAGTTAAACTGCTATTATTTACTGCTGTGTCATCTTCAAAACCTTAAACTGACATGTTCAAACCTGGACAGCGCACAGGTGCCTGATCATGGTTATGAAAAATCAAGCCCTCCCACTGACAGAAACTGACAGAAACTATTAACGCTGAATCCGAGCACCCACATGCATCAACCACATGACATTTCACGAGTAAAGCATGGGAACCCGTCCACCCGCACAACAGGAATATCCAGTTATATACAGCACAGTTAAGGCAGTAGCTCCAACTTTGAGGGAATTCTTCTGCATGCCAGTGATGGAAACAATGCACACATTGCTTGTGAAGGTAATGGCAGTCAGGCAACGTGTGAACTACTGTCAGGAACTGTAGACGGGACAGTATTAGCTAACGCACCATCCTTCTTGGTGACAGGATTTGCTAATTAAGCATCATAGCGGCCCTGTGAAAAGGAAGACTAGTTTAAACAAACAAGCCTGCAGTCACTTAGCGTGACCGTCACTTTGCACGGCATGCCGGGGCAGCATCACATAGAAGTAAGGGCACGCCCAGAGCAGGCGGAGAAAGTGTGTGTGTGTGTGTGTGTGTGTGTGCGTGAGAGTTCATGTGCGTGTGGATGTCAAAGTTGCACCGAAGGACTGTTCCAGTATAAACACTTGGAATGTTCATGTTTGTATTGGGTTTTTTTTTTATATGACTTTGTTTACTGGCAGTATGCTTTCAAACATCTGAAAGTGTTACACACCCAAGAAAAGCAGGTGATGGCAAATCCCATTTGCAAATTAACCAAAATCTGGGCTTAGTGAAATAAAACATAGAAGGCCGCATTTATGATTAATTTAAATATACTAATAAATTGATTCATTAATATAGACTGTTGTTTAATGAACTAATTTATTATGTATGCTTCCGTTCATCGCACTGTGTCTGCCAAAGCACTGCCAAATGTGTGACCAGTAATTTCTGTAACGAGTAAAAGAAATTAGGACCGTCCTGTATTGTTGCACTGCTTCCACAGATTGGTTAAGTATCTGTCGATAATACAGTCACACAGTGAACACAAAGGTATTTTTTCAAAAAGTTACAGCAAAATCACCTCTCTTGATATGAATGTGTCACTCTCTGAACTCATATGTTTAGTTTTCCAACTACTTTTCATTTTACACCATGTTCAATATTGACTTATTGTCCTTTTAAAGTTTTAAGTAAAAAAATGAGGCATAAAAGTTCCGAAATGCCCCTCATTCCCATATTGTGAATGATTACTGCTGTTTATGGCTGACTCATTAGACACAAATTGACCCTTTAAAATATTCCTGAAGCTAAGATCCCTGTCTTTCGGATTCAACCTGTCGGTTCAGCAGCCCTGATCATGGAGCTCTACCTTCCAACAGAGTCTAGTTCCAAACACTAGCTGCCACACCTGCTCCAGCTAATTAACCTCTTTAGAAATCCTTAGCTGGATGGCTCAGATGCCTCACTTGTAAAGTAAACGGGGGAAGGGAGGCATGTTAGAAAGTTGGAACTAAAATACATCACCAGGACCAAGCTTGTTGATCTCTGCTATTGTGTATTGCAGACGTTCTTAATCCCAGTCCTGCTGTCTCCATGTTCTGCACATTTCTCCGTTTTCACCTGGAGTTTGTTCTTTAGTCAGTGAGCTGAATGAGGTGTGAATATCCTAAATTATTCATTGTTAATATCCCTGTCGTCGCAAAGTGCTTCATTGCATTGTATATACTTTAATTCCATTCATCACTGTACTCGTTTAGTGAAAAACAGACCATTTCTACATATATTTTTATTATTGTTTTTATTGCAATAAACATTTTGAATCTGTGGCAACGATCTGTCTCATTGCATTTAATGAAAGGTCTTCTGTCTAAATTATGGCTATTCCAATCACTCTTTTAAGCCATTTCAAAAAGATTACACGATTATCAAGATCATTTGGCCAAAAACTAGAAATAATACTGAGATTTACAGTTTTAACCATACAGACCAGCCCTATGAACATTAGCTTTACCATTAAAGTAGAAAACAAACTGTCAAAAATCTTTGGTGACATGATATGATACCAAACATTGTAATCTTAAAGGTAACAGGAAGGCCAGTGGTAGGGTTGTATCACTGCATTAGGACACCGTTATACTGCAATTCGAAACTGTATGAATGTACATTCTAGTTTTTTATGCTATCTGACTATTTCATCTAGAAATCATGTATAACTGTTTGTTCATTAAAAAACAACAACCCAGTAAAGAACACTGTATACTTACTAGCTCTAATTCTGTTGCTTTCAAAGGGCCAAATCTGATACTGGACTGTGGCGAAATGCCCTGTTAAGAGAGGGTATGGCCCATCTAAAGTCCCCTACATTTCTCTCATAGTCTATGCTCTCTTAACATTGGGAGTACAAAGCAAACCAGACTGCTTGTCTATACCCTAATAAAACACATTTACTCTACGCTACTAAATGGTAGAGAAGACCTACAGCCATTGGTAACAAACTGTCAGCTTACTGTTTACCTATAGTTTTGTTGAGGGGACTTTTCAGCCATGCTAAATTATGTAACATCCATAGACTAAGGAGCGGTTTGTCGTCATTCAGTGTGGAGGAGCTGAACTGGTTTAGAATATTCATGCTCAGTTTGATGCCACACTAATAAGTCCACATTCTGCCCCACTTTTTGCCCAAAATTTTCCCATGGCATCCCCAGATAGTGTCATTACATGTTCATGCCTGGCCCTTGTGTTATTAGAAAGTTGTGCAGCAACCTGAATATCATCGTGATCCTCTCTTTTTAATCAAATTTTGCACATACCATCATGAGATTACTAAATCTTGAACCTAATTGTGACCTAATTGTAGCTTATGAACAAGCTAATAAGACAATCTTTCACATGCAACCCAAAACCAAACCGAGCCTTAATCCTAATCCAAGATCTGGAGAACATATTGTCCTAAATCATGCCCTGATGATTTCCTTTAGAGATGAGCTGAGGCAACCGTTACCTCTCTATGGTTCAGGAGCCGCTCCAGATCAGCAGCCATGTTGTTTTTCACTTGCAGCAGGGAGGCCTTCTCTTTCTTTAGTGCACTGGAGAAGGAAATAAAAAGGGGAAGGAAATAAAAAGGGGAAGGAAAACGGAGGGAATTGAACAAGGAGATTATAATGATTACTCCAACCTGAGATCAATAAATTACTCCAACATGAGATCAATAATCTGTTTCATTTTTCAACGATTTTATGCAGCCAGTGCAAGACAAACATGTCCACAATGAAACATGGATACTCTGTTTTATACAGCGGTCATCTGTTGCTTTTGCAATTTGGTTTCAGGCACCACTATAATAAATGCCTCAGTCAAAATCGCCTGAACTACAGGATACAGAAAATAAGAGAGTACCAGACTGCATGAGCAATGTTAAATGCAGAAATTCCTTTAACAACATCGATAACTTTATTTAAAAAAGACATTTATTTGGGCTTCTCTGGCTTTTAGAGCATGAAATTGCAGGAGTTTAACTCACCAACTAGCCTGGAATGCTTGACAAGTGCAGGTGTGCAATCATGAGACAGTCACCTTTCGGCAGTACCCCCACTAAATCAGCAGCCAGTAAATAAGGCAGAGGCACCTCTCAGAGTGCACAGCACCTCTGGGCAGCGAGCTCTCCAGGTGCAAGCAAGAAGAAACGCTTTCAGGCTGATCTGACAAATGTTTTGCTGTTTTTCTTACAGCGGTCGAGATCAGGATTGTGGGCAATGATGGCGAAACATGAGGCGATCCAAAGTTTATTGTAGGTTCATAAAGTAAACCTGCATCAACTCTCGGTTCATGTCAGGAGCACCCCCTGGGAGACATCTGAAAAACAGCTTGCGGTTCCTTAGCAGAGAAAACAATCTTGGTTTCATTGCACTCTACCTTCCAACATGTCCCATTAAGTGCGAGCAGCGCATGAGAACACCTGCCTGAAGTGCCCACAGAGCAATGAACAGGGGGTTGTGAGAAACAAGCTTGTGTCAGGAATGAATAGTACATGAAACCATTTGCATTTCTCCAACTCATTTACCTGTAATTATCCCAACACCACTCTCCCCTGGGGACATTTACATTTCCCTATAAGACTAAGCCAACTATAAGTTCAGTTAGAATCTTAGGTACAAAAGCTTTAGAACATATCACGTTTGTAGCTACAACTTCCAGCAGGAAACTTCATCCCTGCAAAACTGCTCCCATCCATCATAAACCAAAGCTCGGTTCCACTGTAAGTTTCCGAAAGCCTAACCAAAACAAGAACTTGTATGACTGTAACTACCTGGAAACCAGGTGAGAATAGTCCTCATAGGACAAATTTTCTTTGGGTGTTTCAAGATCTTAACACTTCTGATTATAACCAAAACGCACCGATTAAATAACAGTATCGTTACAGTGCTTTAAACACAACAAACATGAGGACCTGATTAAACAGGGCATCACTAGACCCAATTTACATTACAATTTTGCATACTGATCTTGAAATGGAGCTGGCGGTTGGTGAGCATGATTGTAGACAATTATTTAACAGCACAGCAACGTTTGCCTATCTGTGTTTAACGGCAAGTCAGCCACAGAGCAGCTAAATTTTAAACTCCAGTATGGAGCCTAAGCTTTTTACATCCACCAAAATGTGTATTAAACCACCTATGCAATTAGTTATGTAGTGTAATTGACTTTGATACACAATAATGTTAGATCATTTTCAAATAAACAACACTGCAGCAATGACATTTGCAAGCTTGTGTTATTCAAACAGCAAAAATCATTTTTCTGTCAAATGTATGTGTGTATTTTTAATGACATTGTAAGTACAACTGTGAGAAGGCGACAGATAACTAAAAAATACAGACATAAATGGAAAAAAAAATCATTGCTGTCAGAACAAAACCACTTTTGTTATTTATTTTTGACATAATGTGAAAATGCCAACTGCGCAAAATTTTGTGATGCCAGGAACAACAAAAAGGGTCTAATAGCTACACATTACCTACCATTATTAATTATATCTTTCCTTCTCATGAAAAAATCAGAAAGAACTTATCCAGAGAGAAATTCTTTCTTCTTTAGCTTTCTTCTTTAGATAATAAGACAATAGAAATAAAAAAAAAATAGACAATAAACAATAGTGCAACACCATTGCAAGAACATTATTGTAACAAATGAACACTGACATTGCTGTGAGTAATACTTACAATATTGGAGTAATATTTAGAATTATGGAGGGCTGAGGTTTTGTTCTGACAGTGACAATATCTAAAATGAAGGAAAGCTTTATGGTGCACAAGAATGATGCTTTGCATTTTTATTGCAAAATACTTATTAGGAACCAACAGGCTCACCCAGGGGACGCTACTGAAATAAGCATACCAGCTTTGGAGAGTGTAGTAAGAGGTCAGAGGGGTCTTCCAGTCATGGTGCAACTAAATAACCCACTAATTTGTTTGAATTTATTTTTCACTAAAAGCTACTGTCAAACATGCTTATACAGCAGAAAGTTCTGCTGCTTTATGTTCCACAGTTGACAGACGCAATCTTTCTTGTACATCAGCTGTGCATTTGTCATCAGTTCCCTGGTAACAAACTGTTTATCTATGTTCACTGTGTAGTTAAAGATTTCTTATTTTAAGACAGTATACTGGAAGACAAGCATTTGTACCATGAATTTAAGGAAAAAAATCTCTTACTAAATATTAGAAACTTTCTGATATGTCCTCTCAGTAGTGTACAGCGCAATAGTACCCCTTGTATCACCATTTAGTTTCAACACATATTAAGCCCTGACAAGACGTAAGCTGTCAGCCACAAAACGCAAATATCCCATTACTGTAAGCGCAGGCTTTCGGGAGTTCCAAGGAAGAGACAATTTGTGCAATTGCACAACACACCTGGCTTGGCATTGTGGCTTTGTTATTAAATGCATTCTTTGACAGCAACGTTGCTTGCTTTGTTTACATACACTTTCATTTAGCATTCTCTGTGACCCAGATGCTAAACTGAAAATTTTGCATTCTTAAAATGTTTACACACACACACACAGAGGTGCCAAGATACTTACATCTGTCCCAACAGTGAACAGTGCAACCTTTCACATGCACGCACACGCGCGCACACACACACACATGTATACATACATTTTATATATATATATATATATATATATATATATATATACACACACACACACACACACACACACACACACACACACACAC
>JBBPCX010000088.1:24876275-24893673 GCA_037974365.1 Hydrocynus forskahlii | reverse complement strand
CCCAGTGCACAAAGCGAGCTCCATAAAGACATGGCTGGAGGAGTTCAGTGTGGAAGAACTTGACTGGCCCACACAGACCCCTGACCTTTGGGATGAACTGGAATGGAGATTCCGAGCCAGGCCTTCTCATCCAACATTAGTGCCTGACCTTATAAATGCTCTACAGAATGAATGGACACAAATTCTCACAGAAACTCCAAAATTTGTGGAAAGCCTTCCAGGAAGAGTGGAAGCTGTTATAGCTGCAAAGTCTATGTATTTGAATACAATGTCCTTAAAATCCCTGTTGGTGTAATGGTCTGGCGTCCCACTGCTTTTGTCCATATAATGTAGCTGTACAAGTGGTGAAAGTAGTGTACCCAACAATTTTGAGACTTAAAATTATGTAGAGACTTAAAATTATGTAAAACTTCAAATGGTTAAAATTATATGCAAATGCAATGAGTTGAAGCTTAATCTTTGTCAAGTAAGAGTAAAACATAGGACTACCACCACCACTACACCCCACCCCACTTATTTGGAACTTATTTTCCACATGATTGTTCAAATGAGAGGGTTCTGGCACAAGCTGTAGTGTGCTTGAGTTTGTGTTAGGACTGAGCTTGATGGTTTTACTCCGTGTGAGTGAGAGGCAGCATTGGCGAATCTCAATTACACTGTTATTTTTCCTTCACTCCTCATATCACTTTTCACCTTCCTGTAAGGAATCTGTGCCACAAGTGCTCAGACTTATCTTCGTGTACAGGATCCGCATGCTTATTAGTGGAAATTTAGCATTTTCCTGTGCTTAGACAAGAACAAAGCCCAGAAAATGCACTGAAATTGCTCTCTGTGGTACATTACAGATGTCGCAGATATAAATTATAATGAAAAAATCTGGATTATTCCTTTTAATATTTTACTCTTCTCAGTTATGTCATTTAAGATGTCTGAATAACTCTAATCAGTCAAAATTGCTTCCTATCACAGAAATAATGCACTATAGTGTAAAAGTGCTTTTTGAATTCTCAGAAATACATCTCCAGTCAGTTCACTTTATTACAAAAGCTGTGTATTGAAAAGTGAATGAGTAAATCATTGTAAACTCAGTGCTTAGACTGTAAACAAGTCTGCCTCTTGGAGTGCGAGTGGAGTGAGCCTACTTCAGAACTGAGGTTGAGCCAGTGTGGGGCTGTTTCTGCGTTTTGCCAAAAATCAAATTAACAAATTTTCCTCTTACCTTAAATGTCAAACAAGACCTGTTTGGTGTGTGATATTTTCAATTTTTAATTTTGTACCAGAGCTAAAAAACATTTATAAGCATATACAACCATGCATTGTGCTAACTGGATACCCAATTTGTTGCACAGGTGTCTAAAACCGGGTTGAATTGTTAAGTAATGATACACGGGCTTTCTATGCTTTATTATGTGACATACTTTTATCTAAAAAAAAAAAAGTAATGATTTAGGTGTGGAGTTTGCTGGATCCAAAGCTTCCAGCACTGTTTAGCCTTCCAAAACTATAGAAACAGACTTTGGAACAGCTACATTTGGGGCAAGAGGGAAATTGTGTAAATTGTGAGTTTAACTATGATTTTTAACCTCAGACTTCAGATTGTGTTTTGAGTATGAGTTTTAATAATGAAGGAATATGTGAGAAAACAATCAGACTAATTGCTTAATTGACCACTTACACTTCTGCAGTGTGTGTGTTTGTGTGTGTGCCTTTGTGTGCTTAGCTTGTGGCTAATTCCTTTGCGGCTAGACTGAAAGTCATGCTAGTAGTACCATATTGTGTGTGTGTGTGTGTGTGAGAGAGAGAGAGAGAGAGAGAGAGAGAAAGAGAGAGAGTGGGTTCCTTTGGTTCTCATGTTGCCATCCCTCTCATAGGCCAGTCAGACGCTGAAGGCAGCAGCTCAGGTACTGGTTCGGGCCCAGGTGAGTCCTCAGTCCACCTATCTGCTGACAGGAGTATTGCTGGGTCCAGAGGGGGCCGTAATCAAAGCCTTCCTAAACAGGAGCAAAATTAATGTGGATATGAAGAGACACAGTCTTGTCACATGAGTTTTAAATGTGATGATACAGCAAAATATTTGAAAGGGTTCTTCACTCAGACCGTGCAGCAATTATTCCTGTTGTGTAAGAGTGGGTGGCAGTTGGTGTGCTGCAAATGGAGTGTCCACACATTTTTGTAATCAAACTGCTGATCCCTACCACTGGGGATCAGGAAACAATGGAAAATGTTGTCACTGGTCAAACGGAGATTGGCCTCATCACACTGTTTGTTGCTTTAAGCCCACATGACTGTGCCATTAACTGTTTATGTATCTCTCTCTACTCACAAAGACAAAATAGCGCTTGAGGGAGTGGTGGTCCAGCGGGCCGAGTGCAGACCAGCCGCCAATGAAAACTACATGAGGTTAAAAAGGTGAGGAGATAGGTGCGCGCGCACACACACACGAACACTTTCACACTGGTGAAGATTACATTAGAGTGGTAAACACACAGTTAAGGCAAGCAGCAGCAAAACCAAAATTTTAGATTGGTGTACCGTACCTGTATATGTCTTCAGAGTGTTCTCCCCTCATTCACCTCAGTTCTTTTGGTTTATTTTCTTTCTTCTTATGCAGTGAATGTTAAAAATTTCAGAACAGTGTGGTAAAGGTACGTATGGGAAGAGAACCTTCTAAGAAAATGTGAATGAGGACAGTAGAATATTCTTTAAAAGAAAAAAAAACTCAAGAATCGCACACGGTCATCGAACATCAACCCGGCGTTTGGGTTTGTTGGAGAATGTTGGGTGTTTTAAAGAGGTAACACACACACACCAGGTTGATCTTCATAAGTTTATTCTCTGGCGCTGAGGGGTGTTCTTACTTGTTACAGGCTGCAGATCGAAGAGTCATCGAAACCCCACAGATTCTCTCAGCAGCTTGAGAAAGCCGTCACAACCAACTACAAACCTGTCGCCAACCACGCTTATAATGTGAGTCTGAATGTGGTCCAGTATAGGGGTGGCTATGGGAGTGTTAGACTTTGCTGGGCATGTCCTCTTATATCTTTATAGCTATCTATTCATCCATCTATCCTTTTCTTATCACTCATGAAATGTAGAAACCTAGTAGTTTGTTAAAGAACAGCCATCCATTCATCCATCCATTCATTCATCTGTCCATTTATCCATCCATCCCTCCCTTCCTTCCATCCCTCCTGTCTCCCTGCCTGCCTGCCTTCCTTTCTTTTCCTTTCTGATCACTCATGGACCTTAGAAACCGAGTAGTTTGTTAAAGAAAGCATACATTTGATATTAATGAACAGTGTGCTTGAAAACTTCATGGCCTATTCTCAAAACTGAAATGTCGTCATCTTTTGGTAACACACTGGAAATTACAATAATATGCACAATGCAGTAATGTTTTGCAGTATTGGGATACATCTCTGCTGGTAATGGTTAGTAACTGGTTTCCCCTAGTCCACCTCCTGTGACACTACCGGAAGCCTTAATGCTGTTATGCCTTGGTCTGCTTGGCTTGTGTTCTCAGAAAGCACCTTCCTTTGCATTGTCATGTCAACATTGTGATTCCATCTGTGTTTTTATTGACATTTGGGGCTGAGATGTTGATGTTTCTGTTTATACATTAAGTGTCTTAAAGTTGGCAGACATTCATCCAGTGTTTCTCATGAAAGCCAAAGTATTAATAGAGACAGAATTTATGCTGCCGATATTAAAATGAAATATGATGCACGCAGACCCTTGTATGTGAAGATAGTTATTTATACCAAGTGCACATGGCAAGAAGTGCTTTATAAGCAAGCTCAGTTTTTGCCACGACCAGTGTTGAAAGATATACAGAATGATATATGATTGGTTGATGGGGCATTGTCTCGCTGAATGACCTCCTGAATGTTCCACTATCCCGTTCTCTTAGCTTGACTATGAGAGGAAGAAGAAAGAAGAGGGAAAAAGGGCACGAGCAGACAAGCAACAAGTGTTGGACATGCTGTTCTCCGCCTTTGAGAAGCACCAGTATTACAACATTAAAGACCTTGTGGATATCACCAAACAGCCTGTGGTAAGCAAGAAGTGTTTATCTTCTAATCCACGGTTTAAGATTAAGACATGGTGCCAGTTACCAAATCACTGTAAAAAAAAAAATACCATTATAGATTCATTTTAGGGTAGGTTTAGACTTAATTGGGGTTGGGAGACCAGTCCTTAGTGAATAACTGTAATCCATTCTAACTTGAAAATATATTTCAGGACTTTCAGGTGTGTTTTAAGTAAAAGTAGAATGGGCAAGTTTCTCAGATGCAAGTTAAGCCTAACCTTTGTAGTAGGCGGATTAACCGATATACAGTGAGTTTCATATCTATTGTCATACCTGTGGGAAGCAACTAAGCATTAGTGGTGTAAATGTTGCATCTGAAATATGTATGCGAGCATGCATAATTTAAAGCTTATCAACATACACTTTGCGGACAAAAGTATTGAGATGCCTGGCCCTTGCACCAATGGGGATTTTAATGACATTGCATTCAAATACATAGACTTTAATATGGAGTCCGTCTCACTTTGCAGCTATAACAGCTTCCACTCTTCTTGGATGGCTTTCCACCAGATTTTGGAGAGTTTCTGTGGGAATTTGTGCCCATTCATTCTGTAGAGCATTTATGAGGTCAGACACTGATGTTAGACAAGATGGCATTGTCCAAAATGTCTTGGTGTCCTAAAAATTTCCCTTCACTAGCCCAAACCTTGAAAAACAAGTGTGTCCTAATACTTTTGACCATATGGTGTATGTAAAGGCTGTTAATTCTCTGTTAATGAGTAGGATGTATGGGAAATTGTATACTGCTTTTTTACTTTGTATTTCTATCTCACTTTCTGTAAAGATTTATCTGAAGGAGATCCTGCGTGACATTGGAATCTACAACGTGAAAGGAACCCATAAGAACACGTGGGAGCTGAAGCCTGAGTACAGGCATTACCAGAATGAAGAGAAGAGTGACTGAGTTGGTTCATTAGTTCATTATTTCTTCTTAGTCCTCTGAACACCATTACAGGAATAAGGGTATCTATGCACATTTGGCATTTAGTAATGTATGTATGTACAACTAAGTGTAAATGGTTTTTACTTTTCAGTGTCTAGTATACAAGGCCAAGTTTTTGAAAAGGGTTTTAAATAGATTTTGTTTTTGCTAGGAGCCACCATATAATTGACGTTTCAGATTGTTTTGAAAAACAAGACCATCTGAACCATATTCATTTCAAGTTAATGGTAAAACAGAACAGCTATCAAAATTTTACAGTTAACCCTGTTTTGTTTTAGCTATGATTTTAAACTACTGAAGGCTGTGTTGAAATAAATGTTTAGTACAAAACTGAATGTGTGCTGGAAATGTAATGTGTCTACAAAAGCTAAATCTGTTGAAATCTATTCTAGGCCAACAAATATTCTCTACAAACACAGTCTGTTTATCACATTTCATTATTTCAAGCAATTTCATCAAATCACTACAAATAGATGAACAATTTATAGTGACCTAAATGTTGATTAATCAAAGTGCTGGCCAAAAAGAAATGTTTTAATTTTTAAAAAAATTGAGCAGTTAGTGGCCTAGTGGTTAGCGTTCAGGGGGTCGTGGGTTTGAAACCCGCCAGTGGCACCACTGAGGTACCCTTGAGCAAGGTACTGTCCTGGCACACTGCTCCCAGGGTGCTGCACTGCTGTTTCACTTGGGTGAAATGGGTTCAATGCAGAAAACAATTTTGCGCTGCTCAGCGTTCATGTACGACAAATGGACACTTTACACTTTCAATTACAGTTTTGTATTTTTTTTGTACTCCCCAGCAACTAAGCAACTCATTAGCATCTCCTTGGCAGAAATATATGTAAGGGCAAGAACAATACTCAGAAATGTGCAGCCTCCAGGAGCAATGTTAGTTTGACAGCAGTTTTTGGCACAACTCCAGTACACCACCCTTCCAAGATAAATACTTAGGCCCCAGGCTTAAGTATGTTGTCATTGGTCACACTATGCAGTTGTATTCCTACAGGCTGCATTTCTAAAACCTTTTGTTGACCAAATTGTCCCTAAGGCTACATGCTCATCTCCAGGTTGAAGGGTCAAGATATTTTGTCTACTTGTAGTTTATCAGGATTTTGTATGACCACCATGTACTGATCTTTTCAAATCAGGTTTGAGCCACTTTTTGCTACTAGACCCCAAGTCAGATTTATGATTATCAACATTCATTGGTTTTTATTTAGACTTTTGTTCTTGTCTGCGTCTTTGCAATCCTAAAAAAAAAATCCTCCAGGATCAAGTTTTCTGATTCTCCACTTCACAAAGCACTGGCTAACCTTAAGCTACTGAACAGCTGCAAGATACTAAAACTAACACCTACTTGCCCTAATAATGGAAAAGCTGATGGCTGTTCAGTTAATTCAGAGGTTTATAATGCATATATGCAGGTCCCTCTGCAGTCAAAGTACAGGGCAGATGTCATTCATCACATATCAGGGCAGATACAAGTCTCAGATGGAAATAAGCAATAAAGTTTCTCACACAAAGCACTCATTGAGCCAGCAGCTTTTATTTTATTTTTATTTCACAAATAGTGACAAGAAATCCTATACAATCTTGTGATCTGAGAAGGGACATGGGCAGAATATCTGTACAACTGCTGTCTGAGAGCTGACATGCACACAGCAAACCAATACTCAGGCAGTCTCATAACTTGTAATAGACCTAATTAAAAAAAACCCTATTGAGCTGCATCTTTAAACGCAAGCTCCTGGCGACTCATTTCAGCTCACTAAAAATACTGATCTCCCCCCAAACAAGATGATTCATAGCAGGGCCAAGTCTTCAGGATGGACAAACACTGAAATCAACGTAGCGGCCTCCAGGGTAAGGGGGTTAAAAAGAGCTCCAGGTTTCTGTTTGATGAAGGAATGAATGATCCAATTGATCCGCAAGCCCTCGCAGCCACCAGCCTGATGTCTGCCACTGATGGGGGGAGGCACTTTGGGACACGTGCAGTGGAATTTACTGCAAAAAATTTTTAAAAAATTATAAACAAGCAGTGGCATTCCTGCCATCTAGCACCTTTTCCTGACTAATCCTACCACTTACTATCCTATACTGACCATAAGTGGTCACATATGTGTATTTTCTGCTTCAGATCTTGGTAGTTGGACTCGAATTAAACCATTTAGTGACTTTCACTATATAA
This sequence comes from Hydrocynus forskahlii, assembly GCA_037974365.1. Classification (NCBI taxonomy): domain Eukaryota; kingdom Metazoa; phylum Chordata; class Actinopteri; order Characiformes; family Alestidae; genus Hydrocynus; species Hydrocynus forskahlii. The sequence continues at coordinate 24,886,452 of JBBPCX010000088.1, read as the reverse complement.
ATATATTTGACTATCACATTGGTGCATTGGTATTGTACTTATAAGCTCAGCATTTCAAGTATACCAAAAAGGTGGTCCAGCTTTAAATAAGAGTTCACCAAAGTGCTCCCACTAACCCAAATTTGGTCCACATTTATATTTGCATCAACTACATTTGTAATAAGTAAATTGTATACATCTGACTCTCCTTGAAAATAGTAAAACAAGTTTAACAGGTTTAAAGCACGACTTGTGTCTACGAGATGTGACCTTACCGGCCAGCACAATCCGACATGACATGTTAACAGAACACCAAACTGGCTGTGTTCCAAATGTATTGGAAAGGTGAATTTGCCAGATGCCAAATGCAAACCAGTCATTAAAACATTTGAAAATTTGACAAAGACCATCCATGCACCATCAAATGCACCATTAAATCATGTGGTGTGCCACACCCATCCCGTATGAACTATTTTTTTCGTCACCACCTCTACGCAATCCACAGCAAGTATTATACAGTGAGTCACTTTGCTGTGCCAGCTACTAGAGCACAATCAACAGTTGGGCTAATATGGGCAGCCTATTCTCCTTTCTTCAATCTGCTTCTGCCACTTTTCAGACAGCTAGAAAGCACAAGGAGGATTGCTGTTGCATCCTAGTGCAAACCTAGAAGCCACCGATAATGGCAGGAGGTCTATCAGAGGATGCCAGATTTTTTTTTTAAAGGAGTCCAACACTTTATGCTCGAATTGAATCCAGCTGTTCTAACACGATGAACTGTCTTGCAAAATGACCCCCATATTCTTGTCTTATAGGAAAGTCCATTCATTTTCATATTGGAGCAGTGCTTTACAAGAAAAGGCACTCATTTAACAAGTATCAAGACAAACATTCAAAACTTATGAAAACTACTGTAGACATAGAAACCTGAAATTCAAAAGACTTCCCCACAAATACAAACAGGCTGCTCAAACTTACGCATTTCTCGATCTCAAGGCCGTCTTTAAAGAAGAGCATGTACGGCGTTGTGCCGTCCTCGCGGAAGTCAAGCAGGCCGATTGTGCCGTCTGGGTTCATGGATTCACCTGTGAAAAACTACAAAGGAGGAGGACGTAGGTTAAAAATAACTGCCTTTAAATACACTTTAGGAAAAGCCTTTACTCCTTAGAAATTAAGTTATTAACTAAATGTAGTTATTAATTAGTTGTTATTGTTTTGGTATGGCAATTAAGTGCTACTACAACCAATACTGACCACCTCATATACTCAAAGAAGGGTCTACTCATTTCTAATGAAGTGTGCTGGTGCAGGAAAAAGTGGCCAGGTTTGACAATTTATGAGCCCAACAGAGAGCGTACTCAGAATACAATTTTGTTTCATTGGTTATGACCTCCAAAGGTGTCCTAAGAATGTCATCATCGTACGTTCATGAGGGGCCAGCCACTTCATTGCACAATGGAAGGACGGGGGAGGGGGCCAACAAACGTACCTGGAAGTTCTTGATGTTGCCTAGGATTTTCTTGACCTCAGCTGGTGCGTTAGCCATGAAAGGGTCTACCCGGTCTGGAGATGTTTCCTGCAGTTTGGCCTTCACTCTGCAAAACAGTCATATTTACACATTTACCATACAATAACTGCAACCACCTGTAACACACAAGGAATCTTCAGCGTGCACCAATAAGGGTGAAAACTCAATAAAGATGTTCTGTTGTCCCTAATTCAATCTCACAAGTCACTGATGGGACAAGAAGAAAGCGCAGGGACTTTCATTTAGCATCAAAAGCTTAAAACCCAGGTGACTACACAAGACACTGGGCTGTCAAATGATGCAACAAACAAGATGTTTCAACAAAGGGTGCAGAAAAGATGAATAAAAAGGGCTATGGTAAGTAATGGGGCTTTTAGATCATGAGCCTTCATTGCTGACAAGGTTAACAACCTATGACCACTGTTTACCCAATTGAAGAGCTTCAGTGTTTGGTAAAAACATTAATGCAAGACCAGAACAAGATGGGCTACAAAACCACAAACTCTTGTGTCATTTCTTCAGAGGAATCCAATAAAATAACCAGCAGTGGCAAATGCTTAAACTAAGCTATTTACAGCAGTTCACTTTACTTACAAACTTTCACTTTTATAAAGTGTTTATAGGGCAATTTAAGCACCTTAAACTGTTGAATATGGGGGCTGTGAGGAAGTTCTTAACCTCGTTCATTTAGTGCATGTAATCTCTAAAATTAAAACTACAAATGGTAACTTTTTCAATGAGACAACACACTTAGCTGACATCAATAGCTGAGGATCTGCCAGAGTGTGGACTTACGCCTTCATGTAGTCCTTGATGTAGCCTGTGTAGGACTTCTTGTCGTAGCTGGTCTCCTGCAGTTTGTGGTTGAGGACGATGTCAACGCCAGAGACCACTGTACTATCACAGCCCTCATCTGTTACCTCGGCAGACGCATTGCCACCAATGAGCGAATCATCAATGTCGCCCTCTGCCCTGCTGATCATCTACAAACACAAAGACAGCTCTCAGTGGATGCAGTAGTACAGATGTTTAAATACTCAATTTTCTGCTTCTCTAGTGGTTTGAACTGCACAAGCACACTATTGAGTATGGTGACTTTTGAAACTAACTACAGTCATATTCACATTAGAACAATGGTCAGAGCTGCCCTTTCACACAGGCAGCACAGCAGGAGACATTCTGTGTCAAACTTCAGTTAGTGAGCATATTCCATATGGTACAGAAAGGGGATGGTGCCTGGGCTGAGCATCCAGGAGGCAGGACGTGACCAAACTGGCCATTACCTGTAAGACGTTTGTCGTTTTTTTTGTGTGTGTAAAGGACTTCAACTGTTTGTTCTCCGTTTCCCACTAAAACTCATTTGCTACGAATTCTCTAGAAAATGACATGCTCTGTTCATTCAAGTAGCTTGTTAATGGCTACAAAGGTTCCGGACTTCAGCAACTTCAAAACAGCACCCCTTAGTGAACCCCACTGGTGAATTCAGCAGAATTCAGGGTGCCTCCAGTGCTGACAAAGACTTTCAACTGTGCATGCGTAGCCCTGCATAATCTTCAATAGGACATGATGCTCTAGAGCAGCCATACACACTCATACCCCCACGGCAATATTCCAACTCCTCCTCTAAAGCCAGAAGGGTAGAGACTATTACTGCAGCAAAGGAGGGGCAAACCTACCTTTTATAATTGTTTTAATATATTTTAGGTAAGAAAAGCTAAATGAGCAGCTGTAGACAAACTTGTGTGCACCCGTGTGTGTGTATGTGTGTATGTATATATAGCGAGAGAGATCTCAGAAATGGAGAAAGGGTGGGAAAAGCCAGGATGAGTGGTAGGTGCGGGCGGATGTTACAAACGAGTCATACAATTACGCAACACTTCACAAAAAGAACGTTTTGAGCCGATGACTCACTTGATGTCCCTACAGTCTTTATGGCACTTTATTTAAAGGATATAACCGATAGACATTCAAGAAAAAAAAAATTACCTTTCCCTCGACTTCGATCATCATCCCGTTCTCAGACTCGATGATCTTGTAGATGTCCGAGAACATCTCATCCCCTGAAAACACAAAAAGAGTTACTGACAATTAGTCCAGCTCCGTGTGGTCTTCCTTCACCAGCACCCACAACTTTTTAAACATGTAACCTGGAAGCCCAGGCTCGTCATTTTTCTTTCTTCCGTTCTTTTTTTTTTCTTCGATATTACTTACTGTCCTTCCTTTATTCTTTAAACATGTAATATGGGAGCCCAGGCTCTGCTCATTTGTTAAACTACCTTCCCTTTATTTTGTTTTCATTCTTTTGTTTTTTTCTTTCTTCTCCAGTATTACTTTCTTTCTCCTCGTACTGTGTGTCCCAGTCGATGTGTTGATTTAAACTCTGCGGCCTGAGAGACTCCACTAACACCACCAGACACAGCTGGGATAGCATTACGCTAATCACAAGAACCCACTCACGGCGGCTTATATAAAAATAAAGCACACATTTATATGTTCAATACACATCCATAATACACTTTTCTAATCCCTTCGCGTTACAAACTCGTACATTTTGGTATAATACTTCCGTTACATATCGCATAACAAGCCAGAAGCTAACAAGCTACAGCTAACAAACCGGCTTTTTCTCTTTAAAACTATTTTATACTTGATTGAAACGTTAGAATTGGGATATAAAATCACAACTGATACGATGAACACACGAAGTACTTTATTTCACACTGATATGAACCGAAAAGTGGAGAGAAAAAGAGAAGAAAGGACTCCTTTTAGCCGGTGTGCTAATAGCGGAGCTAACAGTTAGGCCTCGGTTCTCCAGCGAGACGAACAAAGATAAAAACCCAACTAAATGAGTCCAGATCCCAAAAATACGGGTCCGCTCGCCTCCCCCGGACCCGGCAGACCGAGCCTGGGTGGGTACTTACCGGTGATGATGTCCTTGTAGATGATCATGGTGCTGGATGGAGAGAGCTCCGGATAGGCCCTGTTCTGGCGGCGGACTCAGCTGGAAAGACCGAGCGAGCGCCTCGGGTTCTAGATACTGCAGAACCAGTGACGTCAGAGCTCTCGCTAAGGAGGGTGTTGGGGGATGTGGAGGAACTGGCGACCTCAAGAGGCTGAGTTCCAATCACAACTCTTTTCTTCTTTCTTTTCTTTCTTTTTTGTTATTGATTTAATTGTTTGTTTGTGTATTTTCGTTTTTCTTTCTTTCTTTTGTTTTTCTTTATTTCTGTATTTCTGCCTTACTTTTTTGTTTTTCATTCTTTTGTATTTACTTATGTATTTTTCCCTCCTTTTTGTATTTCTTTCGGGGTGGGGTTTCTGTCTTTCGTTATTCCTCTTTTTTATCATTGCCTTTCAGAACATAACAGACTCAGGTCAGAGGTTGAGATGAAAGAAAACACATATAAACAAGTGAAGATTATTCACAAATTCTATATTTGACAAATAAGCCATTTGTTTTTTTTCTTCCTTTTCTTGTTCTTGGCATATTTAACAGTGGCGTTGTGTTCAGACAATGAAATTGGGTTTGGGGCCCATTTCTTTTTTATAAGTGTGACATTTTCTCTGCAACAATGTAAGCTTAATTAAATTGGTCCTATCCAAGTCTTCATCTATAAAATCAAGGAAAATGTCTCTCTCTCCTTTATTCTCACTGGAAGTCCACAGCATTTTCCCAAAAATTGTTCCAGGTCAGTCCATTCAAAGAAAAGATGAAAACTCTGCAGAAAGTCTGTCTCATCAGCATTTAATATTACTGCTTTAAAGAAATAGCTATGCATGCTAACAATGAATGGGAGCTTGTATTCACAATAAGCAGCCATCTGAATAATGCTAATCACTGACTATTGGCTTTCTTTGTTAGCAACATTAGCATTACTGAGTGAACTATTCCTTTAAGGTGTGCAGGTTAATGGCTGTCTGAGCGCCCTGTGGTGGGTGTTGGAAGAAACGTTTAGCCAAGGGGTCTAGATTAGTCCCCATGGATGTGACCACTTTCATAAAAAAAGCTATTGTAGCGTCTAGTGTTGGTGGGACAGATGCCACTCTTCCCCAGATGGTCCATTAAAGGGATCATCCACAAGGCTACCAGCATTGGTACAGATTTTGTAAATGATGCACTGTTGGCCGGACATCATTTCTCAAATATATCTCAGCTTTATGTGATTTCAGATTGCACATTTGAGTTTCTAACAGTCGGCCTGGCACCTGCAATTTTGGCATGTGTTTAGCCGGTTTTAGTATTAAGTATTAAACCAGAAACTACACTTCACAGTGTAGTAAAATATCTTCTAATGTTTGTCAGGTAATGTTTTGGCTCAGATCAAAATTTAAGCTTTGTTAAAGCACTAAACCCTGTGTGCGATATACAAAAGTGAACAAAAGAATTGGGACACACCTGTTTTTCACGGTTTGGTCTGGGTCCCTTACTTCCAGTGAGGGACAATCTTAATGTTTCAGCAGACCAAGACATTTCAGACAACAACATGCTTCCAACTTTGTGGACACAGTTTGGGGAAGAACCTTTTCTATTCCAGCATGACTGTGTCCCAGTGTACAAAGCGAGCTCCATAAAGACATGGCCGGACGAGTTCAGTGTGGAAGAACTTGACTGGTCCACACAGAGTCCTGACCTCGACCCCATCCAACACCACTGGGATGAACTGGAGCGGAGATTGTGAGCCAGGCCTTCTCGTCCAACATCAGTGTCTGACAAAATGCATGGGCACAAATTCCCACAGAAACTCCAAAATCTAGTGGAAAGCCTTCAGAGAAGCATGGAAGCTGTTAAAGTTGCAAAAGAAAACCAACTGCACATTAAAGTCTTTTTATTTGAAAGCAATATCATTAAAGTCTCTGTTGTTGTATAGGTCAGGTATCCCAATACTTTTGTCCATATTGTGTATCTTGGATTCATTCCCCCAAAAAAGTACAAGAGAACTGGCATTGATTGAGCTTTGAAGGAGGGGTAAACAGGCTAACAGTCTAACTGGACAGTCAAATATGAGTAGATAAAACAAAAGTGAACAGAAGTGTAAAATTCTCTAAAAACAAGACAGTTCAGTGTATGTGATGGAGATGAATATGAACTCGGGGTACACAGTATTAACAGAACAGGTTCCATTAAAATGCATGCAGTGATCAGAACTGGCTTCCCATAAAGCGTCTTAGTGTAGAACTAACTTTAGAATAATTTATTCTTTATTGATCCCAGATGAAATTGCTTATGTATGGCTGCACAGACAAGCAGAGGCAGGGACAATATAAAAGATAAAGTCTATGTTACTGCACATAATAGAGATCAGTAGTCAGTAATACTGCTATAAGTAGTGATATTCATGTGTTAAGACTATTGCACATGGTAAGATTTTGCACATAATGATAATGTTTTAGCATCACTCTTTAGAAAGAATGTTTAGTGTGATGCTCACTCTACTAGCCACTAGGTGGCAGTATCCTAGTGGGTAAAACGCTTGAGAACCCGATGACCATAAAGTCGCAGGTTCAGCTGGTGGTCTGGTGGTTAGGGCGTTGTCCTTCCTACTGTCCCCACCCACTGCTCCCCAGGCGCCCCCAAACCCAGAGAGAGACATTGATACTGTGTGCTGTGGTGTGTTCACTATAAGGGGCTACTTCACTACACCAGGCTGAGGATGGTCATGCAGGGACAAAGTTTACCACTAGGTGTTGCTATTGTAAACATGTTATTTCAGTAGTGGACTGGACAGTGCAGTGCAGCGGTCCTGTGAGAGAAGTATTTGGTAGGTTTGTCACGCCTGGCCGGTCCCACGTTGCCTCCTTCCAGTGGGAGGGTATTTTTTCCTCTCTGAGTTTAACACAACAGTGTGTGAATGTGTGTGAAGGTGTGTGTGTGTGTGTGTGCGTGTGAAAACCAACTTCGCTGCAGATTTAGACCTGCTGAGATGAAGTCCTGGTTTCAGCACTGCCCTGAAAGGTGAGTCTTATAATACTAAACTCCAGTCATTAACAGGAAATATGCTATTTAACTTACTCTTTCTGATTAATAATGGATTTTTACTCTCTATTCAGCCTAATAGCCTACATTTAGCCTTCTTTCAGATCTTAACCAGTTACTGCTGGCTGTCCAGCCCTGAGGTTACTTTTATTGTGCCTGTTAAATGTCTATACTGGAAAAAAGCAATTACAGTCCTATTATAACGTACCATAGGCTTAATAACATTTCTGTAATCATCTAATTCATCATTACATTGTTGTTATGAACATAATATCATGTTAAAGTATGTCACGGTAACATGGTATCAGAAGATATTTTAGGAGAGACTCAAAAATAAAACTATTAATAACAAAGTTGATAGCATTAATAAGTTAATAAGATCATGCTGTTAATAAGATCATGCTATTAATATTGCTTCTGTGGTAAAAGAATGGCGTGTGAATCTGACAGGGCTTATATTGATAGGACTGATTTATTCTGTTTTTTTTTTCTTCTAAAAGTGCACCAACGTGAACTTTTCTCCTTACCAACTTGTCAGAAGGCACATTTGCAGGAAAAAAAAAAATTGTGCACCCAGTGAATTACATGCATCACAGTTAAAGGACAATTCCAACAATATAAACAAATCTGCACAATTAAAACATGAACAAAGTTGTTCAGGCCGGTTTGATGAAAAGTGCACTGTTTAGAGTGCCTCTAAAATCTCATATTACATGGAATGGTTATAAATATGATGCCTGATGTCTAAATTGTTGCTCTGCGATAGTTGAATTTTGACCTAAAACATTCAACAAGTCCGCAGTTGTAGCAAAACTGCCTCCTGAGAAAACCTTTATTTTCAGATCTATCATTTTATCATTAGCAACATTACATAAAAAACTCAGGAGTCATTCACTGGTTCAATGGTGGTTTCGTACAGTAAATAAAGTCATGAGATTTGTGTCGCAGATGTCAACCCCTGGTTCCATTCACTACCACTGTAAAGAAAATCAGAGTCAGCAAGAGTCTCCACCATGAACCATCTCACATCAAACCACTCTGAGTGACTCTTGATTTGCATCTTGGTGATTTAACTGTGCAGAATCTTGTAAGAAATCGATGGAATTCCCATTTTACGGTCAGGTCTTGGACGCTGTGAAAAAGTAAAAGCATCTTTTTTTATGGCTGTTATATTATGGATGATCAAATATGTGGGTAAAATATCACTAAAATTGAAAAGCAATATCACAGTACGGCAGTACAAATGATATGTATTACTGTATGTGTGTCTCTATAGGGGTGCTCATAGAATATGAGTAATTATGCAGGGATTGACATGGAGTGCAGTGTTAAAAGCTTCTGGCTATTTTTTAAGACGTAAACGTACACTAAGTTGATGTAGCATGTTTTTTTTCCCCGCACTTTTCCCTAGTTTTGAGGTTTTTTCTTTTCCAGTAGGCATCCTGTTCCAGTAAGTGATGCGGTAGTCAGCAGGGTCTGTTATCTTTTACCCCAAAGTAGGCAAGTGCGTCTATTTTAGTACCACAGAGAAACCAGTTCATGCCTTGCATTTTTAAACCCAGCATGAATTGTGTGCTTGTGATCTGGTGTATTGAGGTCTTGGTGGTTTACCCATGGCTGTGGCAAAGAGAACCAAAGCCAGCTGTTTAATTTCCCAGTGGGTAGAGGCTGGTAAAAGCAGACAGTGAAAATGCCCTTTACTTGATGGCATGTGGGTGCCTTGTGGCATTTTCACAGAGCGCCCTCAAAGTCTGCCTCCAGCAGCCCACTAGGAGTGGATTTCCTGGCAGGGTTTGATGTGTGAGGTTAAACACTGGTGGTTTAATAGCTACTGTTATATGGAGCTGCTCTAGTTACACCCAGGCAAAAGCCAGACTCTCGGCCTCAAGTAGTCAGTGGATGGTTTTGATTTCCGAGTGTTTTACAACATGTTAAACTCTCTGAAAACTGTGGTATTGTTAAGTCATAAAAAAAAAAGAAATGAAATGATACATGTTTTTGGCTGATAAGGTGATGATGCTGAAAATGATGGTTATTATGATTATTATTCTTACTGTTTTTTTTTTTTTTAAAGTTTAATAATAACAAACATTACCCGAACAGGCACTTTAACAATTTAAAGCATTGCTCTGGCCTTCTTTTTCTTCTTTTTCTTAGTATTGGTAGTAATAACTGTAGCAGAAATATGTAACCTGTTTTTATTTATTTCAAAATAAGTAGCTGAAAACTTTTTAAAGTCATTTTTCTTACGGCCATTTTTTCATCTTAATTTCTTCAGGACTTTTTCATGATTCTGAGTTTAATCTTTATCAGTGCTAATGTAGTGGTATTCGTATCATAATATCATAATCACAGTTAGGAAAGGTTATTATTATATTAATCATTGTTAACTATATTAACTCTTTCAAGGTCAGCTTTTTATAGGTCAGTCGTTTATCTAACATTTCTCAACCATTAAATCATTTGTTTGCTTTTTCTTCTTTTTCTTCTTCTTCTCAGTACGGTAAAGTTATTGTTATTATTATTATCATCATTAGTAGTAGTAGTAGTAGTAATAGTAGTAGTAGTTCTTATTTTTCTTCTTCTTCTTCTTTTCTTCTCAGTACTGTTATTATTGTTATTATTATTATTATTATTATTATTAGTAGTAGTAGTAGTAGTAGTAGTAGTAGTAGTAGTAGCAGTAGTAGTAG
>JBBPCX010000088.1:24859174-24876175 GCA_037974365.1 Hydrocynus forskahlii | reverse complement strand
GATATAAAACTGTAAATGGTTTTACACATTCTACATGGAACCCTGATATTAAAGCTTTAAACTCTGTGTGTGTATGTGTGTATGTGTGTGTGTGTGTGTGTGTGTGTGTCTGTCTATGTGTGTGTGCACGTGTCCCAGGCGTATTCTCTAGTGGATCGAGAGGTGGGATACTGTCAAGGCAGTGCCTTCATCGTTGGGCTGCTTCTTATGCAGGTAAATTAAATCACTATTAAGCGAGCAGCTTTTTAAATGTCTGATTGAATTGGACCTCATAAACATTGTTTTCTTCTGTCCTTCATGTTTGTGTGTGTGTGTGTAGATGCCGGAGGAGGAGGCCTTCTGTGTTTTTGTCCGGCTGATGCAGGAGTACAGGCTCAGAGAGCTCTTTAAACCCAGTATGGCAGAGCTGGGACTCTGCATATATCAGTTTGAATACCTGCTGCAGGTAACACACACACACACACACACACGCACACACACACACACACACACACACACACACGGTTTGACATGTGATTCTCTACCCTTGCAGTAATTTAATTTGAATGCAATTCTTTAGTAAAAGAATTATGACAAATCAGATGTCGCTGTGATTTTATGTAATTCGATCATTATGGTGCACTTGACCTTGCTTCTGGAAAAAGTTGGGAATAGACAATTAAAGCAATACATCAAGGTTTGTTTTTTTTTTGCGTTCTGAAAATTGCCCAAAATTAAATATTGAGGCCAAAAATTAGCTAGTATACTGAATTTTATTACAAGCAATTGTAATGTTCTACTTACCAATATATGTCATGGTTCGGAATTTGGACACTGATAAAAGCAGAGCAATCAATCATTTTGAACCTAAATGGTTATAAAAAAATTTACATTTATTTGAGAATACTATTGTATTACTAAATAGGATGAAGAAATTTGTCCACTAGGTGGCAGCAGATATTCAGTGGAAAAGAACAGCGACCAAACCTATTTTGCTTTGACCTAACTTTTTTAATGTTGATCTCTGTCTCTCTCTCTTTCTCACAATTTCCCTTATATAATCAAGGAACAGTTACCAGAGCTGAACGTTCATTTCCGCTCACAGAGTTTCCACACTTCCATGTATGCTTCGTCATGGTTTCTCACACTCTTCCTCACCTTCCTGCCTCTGCCCATAGCAACACGTATCTTTGATATCTTCATGTATGAGGTACAGAAACAACTTTTTTAGAGAGAGTGGGTGTGTTGGTTAATGTGTTGGTGGAGTGCTTGTTGCAAAAATGAAACTTTGTAGAAGTGCACATCCCAGTTCGTTTGCTTTTGTAGGAGTGTAAATGGTGCATATGCTATCTATTTTCTCAGGGTTTGGAGATTATATTCCGAGTCGGAATAGCCATCTTACAGTACAACCAGACAGACCTCATACAACTGGACATGGAAGGCATGTCACAGGTTAGGGACAGAAAGAAAAATCTCTCACTCTCGCTCTCGCTCTGTATCTCTCTCTCTCTCTCTGTATTTCTGTCTGTATCTCTCTATATATATATCTCTCTCAATCATTCCGACACACACACACACACACATGCATTCCATCTGAGTTGCTTATGATTTGATTCTGTTGTTTTGTAACCAAAGTTTTTATCTCCAAAATAGTAACTTTGTAGGAAATTGCAGCACATTATTTTCCATACCATGTTGTATTTCCAAGTGAACCGCTGTATCAGGGAAGATCTGCTGAGAACTGGCTGATTTTGGGAGGGTGTATGTAATATTATGTATATAACCATGTTATACATAATGTGTCTTTGTGATTTCACAGCATTTTCAGAAGGTGATCCCTCACCAGTTTGACAGCTGCCCGGATAAACTAATCCTTCGAGCCTACCAAGTTAAATACAACCCCAAGAAAATGAAAAAGTGAGTGGTTGGAGAATAAGAGCGAGGAAAATGATTAATAACACTATGCAACAAGCAATAAAGCATCTGCATTACTGCCTCATGTACTGTGTGATCTTTCTTCTTTATTTACTAATGGTCAAACTGTTGATGACAGATTGGAGAAGGAGTACACCACAATCAAGAACAAAGAGATGGAGGAACAGATTGAAATTAAGGTATGTAAATGTGTGTAGTGAAACAAAATGAAGGGCGTCCAAAAGTAAGATGCTGAAAATATATATATATATATATTATTTGTCTCATTTAAACAGAGACTGCGAACAGAGAACAGACTTCTAAAGCAGAGGATTGAAACACTAGAGAAGGTGAGAGCCGTTTGGCTTTTATAAACTATAAACTATGGCCAGTGCATTAGGTTAGTATGTACACCTCTATAGTTTCTGTCTAAGAGTGTGTTGAATTTTTTTTGTATTCATTTGGAAAAACTGAATGTCAGCAGCATTATCAATAAGAATTTACAGTGTTACAGGGGCTCAGCTGTTTTTGATTATTTTTTCTTTCCTCTAAATGCTGAAGTTGTGTAGTCTTACATATTCACTCCTGTTGTCTTCTTTTATCTGTTGTGAATTCCTGAACTTTTTCCTGTCGGATATTTTTCTCCCATGCTTTTTATCCTTTTATGCATCTCTCTCTCTCTCTCTCTCTCTCTCTCTCTCGCTCTCTCTCTCTCTCTTTATTTATGTGTGTTCATCTTTAAAACCTGATCTTCTTTCAACTAAATATTTAATTTGTTACATCCTCCCCACTCGCTATATCCATGCGTGATTTTCTGTCTGTATCTTCTGCCTTTCTATCTTTCCCCTATTTTTCTTCCCTTCTACTCCTCTTCCACTGTTGTGGTGTCGTAGGAGAGTGCTGCACTGGCAGACAGGTTGATCCAGGTAAAGTACTGTCAATGTTAAACCAGCAGCCCATTAATCCCCACTTCTATTTCTCTCATAACTCACGTGCTAGCTCATCTACTGACCCTCAGTCTGTTTTCTGTCTTTTTCTCACACTCTCACATTGCTCCTGAGAATGAGCCTGATGCATGAGGGAATGTTCATTTGTTTTGATGATTGACTCATTTGACACATTGTTGGACGCATGCATTTTACATGGCTGGAATGATGGCAGAAATGTGTTTTGTAAAAATTAAGTTAACCTCAGCATTTTACGCAGACAGGCTTTTCACAGGCTTGCATGCAGAATGTGGAAGTGCAAGTGTTCCTCAGGGTTCCATTGTGGGTCCACTAATGTTTTTAGGCGTGGGTAACTCTTTTCCCTGATTATACATTACAAAATGGACTAAATGCTCTGTTTGAACTTTATCAGGGACTTTTTAATGCTTGGAAAGTGTTATTAGCATGCAACCACTGTGTTTCCCTGCTCCAAAGATAAAAACATTAAAAACAACAAGCTGAGGTATCCTCTCTTGCTGGCATTGCAGGGTCAGGTGACACGGGCACAAGAAGCCGAGGAGAATTATGTCATCAAGCGGGAATTAGCAGTGGTGCGTCAGCAGTGCACAACAGCCAGTGAAAGCCTGGAGAAAGCGCAGGATACTATACGGGAACTGCAGCAACACACGGTAAGATAAATCAGAGGTCAATGTTTAGCGCTGGGGCACTGCTCTCTTTTTTTATGTGCGGCTAGAACCATAAAATGGTCAACAATACAATGTGGTTTAGGCATATGATTGTCCACCCTGCCAACCTTTTACAAATGAGTATTGACAAATGTCACCATGTTTGTAGTATTGCCACATTATTGTATTAGTCATTTGTGAAATCTCCAGCTACATCAGGTAACAAAGACTAAAATTCTTAAAATGGCTTTATGCAGGTAGGCAGTCTTGCTCATGAAACCACTTTGTGATGACTGTGAGATAAGGTTCTGCCAATGTAGGCCACTGCACGAATCTAACAGCATTTATACTGAACTATGTTCTACTTAAAGCCCTTGAAGGTCACTGCAGTTGATCTCCAGTTTTGCAGACGTGTTATACTGTGTGTTCATTGGATGTGTTGGTAACAAGTTCATGGCTTGTTACAACCTGCTTGTCGGTTAACGCATCTCTTTAGCACTTCATGAGGGGGATTTCACTTGTTTAGATGTGAGAGAAGCGTGTGATAGGACGTGTGAATGAGAGAGAAAGAGACATATGCATCTCTCTCTTTAGTCCCTTTCATAGTAATTCAGTGTTGCTATACACCGTGCCACAGTGACCTCCTGGCCTCATGCTTCTCCTCAAATGAATATACACCAGTCAGTCATAACATTAAAACTACCTGCCTAATACTGTGTTGGTCTCCCTTGTGCTGTCAAACATGCTCTGACTTCACTGTGCTGTGGTATTTGGCACCAAGCCATTAGCAGCAGATCCTTTAAGTCCAGTAAGCCACAAGCTGGGGCCTTCATGAATCAGACTAGTTTGTCCATCACAGATGCTCAATAAGACTGAGATCTCAGGAGTTTGGAGGGCAGGTCAACACCAAGAACTCTTTTGTCATGTTCCTCAAATTATTCCTGTACAATTTTTGCGTGTGGCAGGGCACGTTATCGTGCTGAGAGATGCCACTACCATTCCCATGCATGGTGTGCATGGTCTACAACTGTGTTTAGGTCAGGAATGCATGTCGAAGTAACATCCACATGAATCCCAGGATACAAGAATTCCCTGCAGAACATTGCCTGGAGTATCACACTGCCTCTGCTGGCTTGTCTTCCTACTGTATGGCATCCTGGTTTTCACCAGGTAAGCAACATCTGTATACATGATTCATCAAGCCACCTTCTTCCATTGCTCCATGGTCCAAGTTCTGATGCTCACTTGCCCATTGTGGGTGCTTTCAGTTGTGGACATGGGCCAGCGTAGGTGTGTTCTGACACATCAAAGCCTTCATTTAGTGTTTCTGCATTTTGTGCTTTAGTACGTGTGCTATAGCCCCCTTACTCTCCATCAGTGAGTCTTAGATGCCCATGACCCTGTCACCAGTTCACTGGTTGTCTTTCCTTGGACCACTTTTGGTAGATACTAATCACTGCATATAGTGAACGCTACTCTAACACAGTCGGCTACCCATCACAATTTGGTCCTTGTCAAAGTAGCTCAGATCCTGACTCCTGCCTGTTTTTCCTGTTACATCAGCTTCCAGAACCAACTGTTCACTTGCTAAATAATATATCCCACCATTTGACAGGTGCAACTGTAATGAGATAAACAATGTTTTTCACTTCACAATGTCAGCATTTTGAATGTTGTAGTTGATCATGAATTCTGACAGTTCGGTGGTCTGTGCCAGTTAGTGTTTTTGAGGCTTATATTAAGACATGGATTTCTTTCGAAGAAACTGAATTACGTTTCTGATGGGGCTGAATACTTGTTTTTCTTATATATGTATCTATCTCAATTTAAAAAAGGCATGAAACCCTGTGCATTACTGCTCTATTTACTGTGTCCTGTACTGCAATTTGTAACTACAGACTAGAGAAGTCATAAGCAACAGGTTTGTGCTGTTAGTTGGGTCTATTAATTTTAATGATGTGTACATTTCAGTAAAAAGTTCTTCTGAGTTAATGGGCTTCCATACACGTATATTTGATCTAAATCAGTTAATTGTGGGTTTTCACTCTGAGCAAAGGGGGCCATGGTGGTTGGAATGAAATGACACCTATTCAGTGGTGTGTGTGAATAGTAGTCCCTGTCTGATCCCAATACTGAGTCAAGCATTTTTAGAAGCCTTCTTGTCAGACACTGAATATGGACTTTCATTGATGTCTCATGCCCGGGGGTGGGGGGTTGTCATCCTTCTTTCATGTGGAGCGTTCATTCCACTGACTCTATTGTGATGTTAACCTTTTGACATCGAATGACAGAGGCAGGCCTACACAGAAAGTGAGGGCAGAGTCTGTGCATGTGTGTGAGAAAAGACAAAGATGACTGAAAATTGGAATGGTGAGGTGAGTGGAAAAAGATGGAGGGAGGTAAAGAAAGAGAAGTCGAGGTCCGTGAGAACATAACACTAGTGCTAGGCCACAGCTTTCCCACTAGGCCACAGCCTTACAACATGCGCAGTTTGACAGGCCACACACACACACACACACACACACACACACACAATCACACACATTGCTGCATGAACACAAGCACTGCTTAACATGCTAATGCTAACCATGGGGTGTGGTTTGCCAAAAGTGCTGTAGCTCACTGTGAGGCAGTTCAGTGAGTATCATTTTGAACACACTCATTAACAGTAATGACGAACTTCACACGAAGATGCTTTAGGGAAATTAGGGCTGGGCTGAGACAGACTGAGCCAGATTTTTTCTCCGAAGCTTATCTTAACTGTCAGGGATTGTTCAAAGTAATAAGTGGCAAATTGTAGTTATTTCTTTGATAAACCTTACAATTCCTTCATTTAAAGAGATCAGATGTGTAAAACTAATATACATTAATAAAGTCTCATTCTAAAGGTTTAGAATGTGTAGGGTACATGTTTTCTGTATAAAAGCTAAACATTACAAAAATCTGATCATCAGTCTTAGAATGTATGCAGAAGAGCTAAATATGCCAGAAATATGTACATTTGTATTTAAAAGTTTAGACACCCCTTACCAGAAAACACTTCTGTATGCAGCAAAATTTAAAATCTCCATCTGCACATATATTATTTAATCACAGAATTAAACAGTCAGTACTTGGCAAGACTGTCTCTAATTTATATCACACATTCTGTGTTTCTTTTAGACAACTAACGTTTCTCCCATTGTTCATTTATGCTGTCTGTTTTACATGTTTATGATCCAGCTAAAGTCTGGGGACGATGAAGGCCTTTCCAAAACCTTAATCTCTTCTTCAGCTTCTTCACTGTCTGTGGGAGATTACCTTCCAGGATTTTTAGTAGAATCTTTTCTTTCTTTTATATCCACAACATTTCCTGTGAGACTGGCTGCTCCACAAGCATAATCGATCCACCCTCATTCTTGACAGCTGGCAAGGTTTTATTGAAATGTCCTTTGTTTCTCCAGACATAACCATTGATGAGTTTAGCCAAAATGTTCAGTTTGTTTACTCAGACCACAGCTCTTAATTCCAAAATTCATCTTGTTTATCTTGAATGTTGCATAGTTCACAGATTACCTTTTACAATTAGATCACAGTTAAGGTTACGTTCTGATTTCAGCAGTTCTTTTATTTCTGAGTGACATTTTGGGAAAGTATACGTGAGAAGTGTGCAGCTATCTTTTATAGTCTTATGTTAGAGTCAGTTACCTTTAGAAACTTTTTATCTATGATCAGACACTTTAATGATGCCATGGTGTTTTTCAGGCTCATACAATTTATGACCTTTCAATTTATGACCTGTGTCGTCTTTCCTTTTTTTCCATGTCTGATTAGTGTTTTCCAGAGTCATATAACTTATGACTTTTTAGCAGTGGATAAACTGAAAGGGTGTCTACAATTTAGCATGTTATTTTATTTTCTCCAAAATGACATCAAATGCATTTCTTATTTTGTGCATTACTTTTTGTAGAATTGTGCTGTATTTTAATTTTGTTCCTTGCAGACTTTATATTGACTCAGTTTTACTTAGAAAACCAACAGAACATACAGTTTGACCAGTGGAGGCCTAAATGTTCATGTACAACCGTGTGTGTACAGATGGGATACAATTTACAGGAAAAACCTAAAATGCATATAAATAAACCTATAATAAACCTAACATGCAGACGCTTGCAGGCAAGCGTTCAGCATTACAGTCAAAATGGTTAAAATGCTGAGCAGGCGTAAAACGAGAGCAAGCGGAAGAGATCTAAGTACCTAAACAAGGTTCATTATTGGGGCACAGATGGCATGAACTTCAGTCACACAGGCTACTACACTGATTAGAGTTTCATAAGGCACAATGACCAATGTGACATCTCCATTTGGATCTATGAGAAAGTAAACTGGACTGGAAACCGTGGTAAAAAGTGGGTGTGATGCTTTAGTGTGATATAAATCGAAAGAGAAACTATGCTGTTCTTCAGGTGAGTGCCCGCAAGAACAGTCTGTCCTCAACTGCATACTGAGGGACATTATAGTAGGACTGGAGTGCCTAAATCGTTCACTGTATTGAGAGTTCCCAGAATAAATAAAACTATATTGATCCTGGAGGAAATTGCATATATTACTACTGGACAGACGCACAGAGACACAAAAACAAGAACAGTATAAAACCATAAGCACTTACCTGGTCAGAGCCTTCCTTCCACTATTTACTCCGCAAGTGTTTTCTGGGGTCATTTCATTTATAATCTATTGGCAGTATAGTAACTGAGAGGGTGCTTACAATTTATCACAGTATATTTGATATTTTCCAAAATGTTCCATTCATCAAATGTCATTACTGTGCATTACATGTTGTAGAATTGTCATAATTAATTTTGTTCCATTTTGCATTGACTCAGTTTTACTTAGAAAAGCAACAAAGCATTCAGTTTGACCAGTGAAGGCACAAACGTACACAAAGAGAACAATACAGGCCTGAATGCCTGACCATTACAGTGAGTTGGTCAGGTGGCTCTGGTATGATGTGGGGTACTTGCACTTGGAGTTAAGGAGCACTGCAAAACAATATGAAGCTAATCTGACTGAACAAATTTACATTTCTGTCCTGATGCCCCCATCCAAAGGGCAGAAGGGGTCACTGAATGGTTTGTGTGTGAAAATGATAAATCACATGCTGTGGCCTTCACAGTCGCATGATCCCATTAAAGGAGATTTTGGATTGATGCGTTACACAGCACTCTCCACAGCCATTACCCCACATCACCTGAGGAAATATCTTTGGGAAGAGAGGTGTTCCAAAAACACCTGACTAATTCCCTTTATGGTGGTTTTTTTTTTGTTGTTGTTTTTTGTTTGTTTGTTTGTTTGTTTGTTTTTTATTTGTCCCCCTGCTGACCTTAGTGATACACACATTGCTCGGGGTTGTTTTTGTTTACAAACACACTGCAGCATCGCTGTAATTACACAGCATCAGTTAGCTGGTCTCTGCTATTAGTGTCTCAATGTCTAGTGTTTTTCTGTCTTTCTTTCTTTGTTTTTCACTATTTTGTTAAAGCTTACGTTTTTTTTCTCTATAATTCCTATTTTCTGTAGTACACAGAGCAGTTTGTTCATGGGCTGCAGACTAAGCTGGAGCAGTCGCGCCTTCAGGAGGCAGAGCTCCTCAGTGCACTGAAGGAGATGCAGGACAAGGTGCTGGACCTTGAGAAGGTACCGTATCTGCCTTCTGCATATGTACTGTTTGTCTGTACTCTGAATACATGAATTCTAATAAACAACATCAACTAATATTAATAGACTTTATTACATGGTTACAGGTAAAAAGTTTCAGTTGGTTATTTTTCAAAAGCTGCTGGAAGCCTGTCCATTTTGTTGCGTGGAGCTCCTATACATTCTTAGTGATATTAAATTGGTTTCTATTGATTCATGTTTTTTTCATTATTTCTATTCAAATGAAGTTTTTCTTTTGTTTTAACCTGGCTGAAGCTTTTGTTTGGAGATATTGTTATTGATATATTCTGGCATCTAATGTGTGTGTAGAGGAACAGTTCCCTGCCTGATGAGACCAATATAGCGCAGCTGCAGGAAGAGTTGAAGCAGGTGAAACTGAGAGAGCTGGAGACGCTGCGCTCCTTCAGAGAGATGCAGGACACTGTGACTGATCTCAACCAGCGCTGGCAGGTAACTGCACACACCCTTTTCATTGTACCATGTTCTAGTCCTGTATACTTTTAACACTGTTATGCCTCCCCATATACAAGATTCAAGATTCTTTATTTGTCCCATACATAGTTATATAAGTACAAAATGCAGTGAAATGAGGCCTTGAGTCTACCTGCAAGACTGTGCAATGAAGTTATCAAATTGTTTAAAAAGAAATTTGGAAAGGCTAAACTAAGGTAATATACAGAAACTGTATATTCCAACTAAGCAAATACAAACAGAAGCAAGATCCAGCTTTCCAGGCTAGTTTTGAAATCTGGGCAGCAATAATGAAGGGATGTTCAGTTAGCCATGGGGAAGAAGAAGAAGGAAAAAGATGGACTGATATTAAAACACCATTCTTACTAATAATACACACTGGTTCCAGCAGGCCTAAAACAATCAATATAAAAAAGGTATTTTTAAGAGCACATATAAATGTGCATATACACTTTGAAAATGTGTTTTAATTATTCAAAAATAGCTTAGGGAAAGCTGAGAGCCCTTTCTGCATGTTCTCCCCGGGTACTCTGGTTTCCTCCCACATGTCAACGATGTGCATGTTAGACAAATTGAAGATGCCAAATTGCCCCTAGGTGCAAAACTATGTGCGTTACTGTGTTTGTCTATGTGTCTGCCCTGTGATGGACTAGCGACCTGTCCAGGGTGTTTCTCCGATTTTCACCCAATGACCACTGCGATAGGCTTCAAGATACAACATCAGAAGGAGGGTTCCTAAATCTCTCTAAATTATTGCGGCACCACTGTAAGAGACACTTAAGCATGTTCAGTTTTTCATTCCTCTTTAACCTTAAAATACTTGTGGAATTATCATTGGCTGGAGGTGTTGAAGAAAGGAATAGCTGAAACTCTATAGTATAAGAATGCAGCTACCGAGCACATTGCTCAAGTTTAAAATCACTTGTTTGACTAAAAATGGCTGTTTTTTCATTCGATGTTCAGTTTATTTGATCTGGGCAATTTGGCAGAAATATAATATTACAATACAGATGGTATTCTATGTCACAATTTTTATATTGACAGCTGATACTTTTTAATTGACAAAAAGGAGCCAGAGTTGGCACGTTAAAAAATAAATAAATAAAAATACAGTCACAAACTGAGTACAACTCATTTTTATTCAATGTTTCATACACTGCACTGCAGTAAATATAGTTAAACAGGAGTATTAAGCTCAGTTTGTACTTAAATATGCAGTTGTGTTTTTATTATTGATATCACTACATGCTCAGAAAAGTATATTGAGACATACTGTGACATTATAAATATTCAATAATTTTGGAAAAACAAGCTATTAAATGTAATTTATTTACTTTGTCTGCCCCCCTCTCTCTCTCTGTCTCTCTCTCTTTCTCTCTTTCTCTTTCTCTCAGCACCACACTTCCCGTGGAGGAGGCCACTGGAAGGAGTCTCCCAAGAAGAACGCCCTGAATGAGCTCCAGGACAAATTAATGGGCCTCAGACTGAGAGAAGCTCAGGCACAGGCCGAGCTCAAAGAGGTCAAACTCAAAAACCTGCAGCTGGAAAGCCAGGTTAGACAACCTCCCTTTAAAAATATGCACACTATCCACTATGATCAGAGAGTGAAGCCAGCAGAACAAATGAAAACAGAAAAACCACTCTATGTAACCTATGACATTGTTAATATCATTGCAACTCAGCCAATTAATGGTTAAATATGTTTACCGCAACATGATGCATGTTTCTCTTACTAAATATGATCAGTCTTGTATTATTGTCTTGAATTACTGATGGATGGTGTGATTTACTAAATGCCAGTTCACTCACACTTCTTACAAGATGCCATGTTTGTCTTGGTGGTCACGCATTGATTGCACATTGTGTGTGGGTGTGTGTGTCTGCTCTGTGGTGCAGAATCAGATTTACAGTAAGGCGGTGAGTCGTCATGAGCAGGAGAGCGCCGCTCTGCAGGAGAGACTACAGAACGCATTATCTCACAACAAGAGTCTGCAGAGCCAGCTCAGTGAGATGAAGAGGAAGCAGGCCGAGTCAGACTGCAAAGTAATGCGTGCTTGTTTTCATTACACACACACACACACACACACACACACTAGGGTTAGAAACGAATGCTTTCTATAGTTAGAAAAATTGCATCCTGAAAAAATATTATTATTATTATTAAATATTGAATATTTAAATGCAGTTTAGAAATTGTATTTTTTTAAAATAAATTCACTGATACTAATGTGATTCACTGATACTAATGTGATGTTAGTTTCATTTTGGAATGAGATGAAATGTGGAACAATTTTTTATAAAAAAAAAAATAGAAGCACTAGCACTGAACAGAGTGAGAATCTGTCAAAACTTCTAATACAATATAATCTACACTGTAAAACTATCAGGGCGCTTGTGTATGGTTTTTACATTACAGTCATGTTTTTTAGAAGGTAATGAGTGATGATTTCATTGTTTTTTGTAGCTGGCCGTCTTCTTTTAAGGCTATAAGCGAATACCTTTTTAAAGTTCAAAACATTTAAAATAGCCCCTTGATAAATAGGGTTACTGATCTCTAATAGTGTGATAGTATAGTCTTTTGAATGAGTGGAGAATGAGAAAAGGGCATTGAAAGTGAAAAAAATAAAATGACTAATTAGCTTTAAAATTCATTAAATGAATGAAGATCGCTCTCTCTCTCTCTCACTCTCTCAGAGTAAGGAGGAGGTGATGGCGGTGCGACTGAGGGAAGCAGACAGTATGGCGGCCATGGCTGAACTCAGACAGAAAATAGCTGAACTAGAAATACAAGTAAGTGTGTGTGTGTGTGTGTTTGGAGGTATATTTCAGGAATTTCAATCTAAGACTTATTACAGGGGGGAATCTTCAGTGTTGTTGCAGTGTCTCTAAATGAGTGTGCTTTGTGTTTGTGTGTGTGTGTGTTACAGAAGGAGGAAGGGTTGATACAGGGTCAGCTGAATCACTCTGATTCTAGACAGTATATCACTCAACTAAGGGAACAGATCGTCGAGCTGAAAAATGAGGTGAGACTCTCTCTGTCACACACACACACACGCATGTAAATAGATGGATATAGACCAACAAGCCACTTTATCCACTCTATGCAGCACACACACACACACACTCACTCTCTCTCTCTCTATCACACATACACACACATTCAATCTCTTTCTCTCTATCTCTCTCACACACACACACTCTCTCTCTCAAACACACACACACACACACTCTATCTCACACACACTCTCTATCACTCACACACATACACTCTTTCACACACACTCTCTTTCTCACACACACACACACACACACACACTCACTCTCTCTTTCTCACACACTCACTCTCTTTTTCTCACACACACACACACACACACACACACTCTCTCTCTCACACACACACACTCTCACACACTCTTACACACACACACACACACTCTCACACACACTCTCACTCACACACTCTCACACACTTACACACACACACACACAGACTCTCTCTCTCACACACACACACTCACTACATTCATAGTACACCGTATACTAAAATGTATAACTGATACTCTAGGTTAAAGAGTGAATCTAAAAGCAATTCAATGTATTGTGTTTAAAAATTAAGAAATGTTCTGTTTACTGTTGATGAAAATTTAAATCTGTTGCAAATTAGATCTATACTCTAGAAGAAAAAGTCAATCCAGAAGAAATTTGCTGTTTACTACGCTGTTTACTATGCTCTTTACCTGGAATTATTTTTCTTCCATATACTTGATAAAATGGGAAATTTGTAATTATTTTGCTCTATACTCTACATTAAAAAGTAAATCTGGAATTCATTTGTTCTAGACTCCAGATTAGGCAATACATCAGGAATTAATTTGCTGTATACTCTAGATTAAAAAATCAATCTGGAATTAATTTGCTTTGTACTCTAGATTAGGAAATAAATCTGGAATTCATTTGTACTGTAGATTAGGAAGTAAATCTGGAATTCATTTGTACTCTAGATTAGGAAGTAAATCTGGAATTCATTTGCTCTAGACACTAGAATAAAAAGTGAATCCAGATTTCATTTGCTTATACACTAGATTATAAAGTAAATCTGGAATTAATTTTCATTATATTCTTGAGATTATTACGTAAATCTGGATTTAATTTGCTCTGTACTCTAGATTAGAAAGTAAATCCAGACATAATTTGTTTTATACTCTAGATTAAGAAGTAAATCTGGAATTAATTTGCTTTATAGTCTAGATTAAGAAGTAAATCTGGAATTAATATACTCTATACTCTAGGTTAAAAATTGAGTCTGGAATAAATGGCTCTATACTGTATGTTTTGGTTTAAAATGTCTGTATATTGTCAGTTTTTTAATTTTGTAGTAAAGTGCGTTATCTGTCATTCGGCGTGCACTGCTGACAGACTGTCTGGCTTTTGAGCCGGAAAACAATTCGCTGTCATTTCTAGTATTCAGCACGTTGGTTATTCCCAAGTAAAGAAGTGCATAGCATTCACACAGCTGTCATCTTAAGACCAACAGATCATCTGTCAGCTCTGCAATTCTGTGCTTGAGAAATTCAGTAAAAATGCGAAAAACCATGATATAGACCACAGTACAACCTATTTTTCCCATTTCCCAAATGAACCACATACACACAAACGACGGGGGCTTTTGATGTGTGTATGTGATACTGATGAGACCTCATGCCCACAGATACAAACATGCACATTTGGTCGATCTGAGCCGTGCTTGCTCATCCAGAAACAAGCTTTTCGTGACATGGGGGTGTGAGAGTATGTTGACATTCTCCATTTTTTCTTTCTCTCTCTCTCTCTGCCTTTATTTCTATCTATCTTCGTCCGTGTCATCTTCCTTTTTTGGTTTTACCACTCACCACTCTCTCATTCTTTCTTTCACTCACTACTCTTACCCTTCATCCAGTGTTTACATACAAATCTATACAAAGTGAAATCGACTCCCTTCAGCCATTCTAATGCGTTGTCAGAAACAGAACATGGACGAGTAGTTCTGGTATTAAAATCTGATTGCCTGAAGTGGTCAGGGCCTGAAAGGAAAATCCTTTCATCTATTGAATGAAATTATTAACTGAACATTAGTGTATTTTAAACAATATGATAAAATACTCAAATGTGTATGAAACTGCTGCACAGATAATGTCTATCAACGTTGAACAATTGATTGTTTTTGTATTAAAACCTACATTATTCCATTTTTTTTGAAAGTTTTGAAATTTCCCCACGTTTGGGGAAATTTAACCTAACAACCGAATTAATCTTTCTGGTGCCCTACTTTCAGTATTCAAGCCTCAAGCCCTTGAGAAAAAAAGACCAGTGGCCTTTTTTATTAACTGAGCTTTGTGAAGTGTCTTAAGTGGACATTTTTAAGTGTAATGTTTTTTAAGTGTAATGTTTTCTTTATGTTTCAGTACGTCTTTGAAATATTATGTGTACATTCAAAGGTTTAAATGATCTCTATATCTCTATAAATAAGATCAATATGCAAATATTAATATAATATAGTTTATAAAATATTGTATAAACAAAATAAATGCAAGCGGTTGAGTTACAGAAAATAATTGCATTTTAATCGCAATTACAATATTTGTTTCCAATCGTCCAGCCCTACACCTTAACAACACTCTTCAATTGTGGTAAAATTGCTGTAACACACAGCGTCTAATTGCTTTATTATAAAACTGATAAATTGATTGGCTGAGTCATGTTGAAGCTGGTATTCAACATATACACATGAACACACACAGGCTGTTATTGGACTTTTAAACACCATTGCGCTGTTAAGTCTGTTATGTCACTTGGCAAGTATAGGCTACTGTTCATGACCTATATTAGTAAGTGGAATAATTGCAATAGTGATTAATGCTATTAATAGAAAATTTGTGTGTTTGTGCAAAATTTGTGCAGCTAAGAAAATGACTTATTTCTAGGCAGTTAGTGTGCTTTGTCAGTAAAATATTATATAACACTTTAAAAATAGCAATAACAGACAAATGTAAGAAAATTTTACTTATTTTGCTTTAATAAAGTTATAAATATGTTGGTTGGAAGGATACCGTTAGAGGACCAGAAGTTTGGTTCCTTGACATTTGACTGCATTCTAGTCAATGCCTGAATAAGCTAAACACTATCAGCAACACTATTTATATGTAAAATAGTAATTGTTTCCTAGTTTAATAACATTGTTGCCTAGTGTAATATCTTTACATTACATTTTTACACTTTCACATATGCTTATTGAGTGTGGAACCACATTCACAGACCATATCAGCTTTGTCATGCAAATGGTTTTTACATGTAATTTTGAAGTTACAAGGAAAAGATGTAATGTCAGCTGATAAACAGCTCATTTATCTCCTTTAGAACTTCCCATGGAAAAATGAAGTATTGAAGGTATATTGAGTTACAATACATTGTGTGGGGTTTTTTTTTTTAATATACTGACAGCATAAAATAAATGATTTTAGGTTGGATTAGCAACAAGTTTGAAAGTAATCATGTCGGTGGTTGTTCTCATTAGTTATTTGTGTTCATGAGGAATGCAGCCTGATATTTTACGTCTGCTAGACGTTCGTTTTGTAGCTCAGATACGCAGGTAAATCTCGGTGGTGGCCTGTTTCGACGCAGTGACTCTTTGTGGTTTTCACTG
This sequence comes from Hydrocynus forskahlii, assembly GCA_037974365.1. Lineage (NCBI taxonomy): Eukaryota > Metazoa > Chordata > Actinopteri > Characiformes > Alestidae > Hydrocynus > Hydrocynus forskahlii. Next base: position 24,859,823 of record JBBPCX010000088.1, on the reverse strand, counting down.
AAAGCCCAGACAGAGGAAGTGAGAGGCGGAGTCTGTACCGATCACTGTCTCAGGAAGCTTTTCCATTGGGTAACCAATGTCCCTCCCCCCTGTTTGCAGATTGCCTGAGCACTTGTTGGGAAATCCATGATGTCAAGTCTGAGATTTTTTTTTTCCCTACCTGTGACATTCTCTCATGCATATAAATCACACAGGCACTCACACTCACACACACACATACACGCATACATACACAAGTTAAATGAGTCAGAATGAGAGATTTGAAATGAGACAGAAAAATGTGGTCCACTTCAGTCACGCAAGGGTATCCACTGACTAAGCCATTCACACGCACATACGCATCGAACAGCTACAAATTGACAAGCTTTCCGTAAAAAGTACAGAAGACTGAGTCAATTTAAGTTCAAGTGACGTTCCTTCATCAAACCCCTTTGAAAAAATTTTAAATTAAAAAAAAATTCTTTTAAAAATTCTTTTGAAAATGTATTTTTTTTTTAAATGGCAAAAATTATGTGAAGGGAAAATTAAGTGCTTGCAGAGCCTGTTCTAAATGTAATATATTTAATGATGTAATATGTAATAATTAGGGCTGGGAATTTAACGCGTTAATTAGATTAATTAATCACAGAAAAAAATAACGCGTTAATAT
>JBBPCX010000088.1:24838796-24859074 GCA_037974365.1 Hydrocynus forskahlii | reverse complement strand
GATTAATTAGATTAATTAATCGCCACACCATGTAATTAATTAGATCAAAAATTTTAATCGCTTGACAGCACTAGTAATAATGTAATATTCCATTATGCATTGTTAAATACATAATACTTAGAACTGGCTTAGTTCTGTGATGCTTAAATGTATTAATTGCCAGATTTACACAGAATATATTATATTAATTCCCAGATTTACTCTGAGTTACACAGAAGCAAATCGTCTAATTTGATCTTAACCAGTGTGTGTACGTGTGCAACAAAGTGTATATGTGTGTATTTGTGTTTGACTCTAACCTCACTTTTATCTGCAGCGCTGCCTAAATTCCTCTTCATGACACGTATTAGACCACCATGTGTATCAAACCACACGTGTTGCTATGGCAGCAGACCACGGGCCTGAAGCCAGCGACCTAACTGACTCTCCTCACTACTGGGCTGAACAAAAGAGTGCAAAATGTCACAAGTACAGAAAAGGAAATCTGAAATACGCTTGAACTAACTTTCCGATGCTTGTTTGCATTTTATGTACGTTGACCCATGTTCTGGCTATATGGGGATGAACATGGTTGTTTGATTTTGAGCGTGACTGCACTGATTTCCAGTAAACCTAGTCCTGACTTTCTCGATTCTGATGAAGGTTCAGGCCGAGTGAAAAGGCTTGATGAAATAAAGTCTTTTTACTTCAAGGGTGCCATGGAGAGGTACGTTGTAATACGTTGAAACCTATTCCACAGAGCACGTTCATCGTTAACGTTTGTTAAATAAACAGAGAGAACAGTAGCCCCCTCTGTTTTGATTTTTTTTAATACTAATTTGAAGATGACACAATCATTCTTTCTTTCATTTTCTGAGCTGCTCGTCCTAACCAAAGTCACAAAGGGTGCTGGAGTGAAAGGCAGGGAAACACACTGGACGGGTCACCACTCCATCACAGGGCAACATTATTATTACATTACTATATACTTTGCTGAAGAGTTTATGTGCCACCTAATTTTTTCCTGACCTTAGTAACATTTGGAAGAAAACTGTGACTTCTAATTTTTCTGACATTTCTGTTTCAGTGCTTTAAGTCAAATCAGGCCTCTGCAGTTGGGTTTGCCGTCTTGTTGCCTTTTTAGCATTACTGTTTTCTCCATTTCCAGCTGATTAAAATTATGTGCATAAATTAGAGAAAAATAATTTGTTGTTTGAAAGTATTTGATAAATAATTGTGAAGTTGTTTTGCAGTTTTTTGCTTATGCTCTTTATGTAGACATCCCTTATGCCAGCAGTTATCTACCCAGGTCCTTAAGTACTGTACCTCTGTTAGAATGATTTTACAGATGTACACTATATGGACAAAAGTACTGGGACGCCTCTGCATTACACCAACAGGGACTTTAATGCCAATTACATTCAAATCCATAAACTTTAACATGGAGTTGGTCCCTCCTTTGCAGCTATAACAGCTTCCACTCTTCTTGGAAGACTTTCCACCAGATTTTGGAGTTTCTGTGGGAATTTGTGCCCATTCGTTCTGTAGAGCATTTATTGGTGCAGGCAATCTCTGTTCCAGTTCATCCCAAAGGTGCTGGATGGGTTTGAGGTCAGGGCTCTCTGTGGGCCAGTCAAGTTCTTCCACACTGAACTCATCCAGCCATGTCTTTATGGAGCTCGCTTTGTGCACTGGGACACAGTCATGCTGGAATAGAAAAGGTTCTTCCTCAAACTGTGTCCACAAAGTTGGAAGCATGGTGTTGTCCAAAATGTCTTGGTCTGCTGAAGCATTAAGATTGATCTTCACTGGAAGTAAGGCATATAGCCCAAACCCTAAAAAACAGGCGTCTCCCAATATTTTTGTCCATATTGTGTGCCTACTACGATTCCAAACTTCAGTAATTATTCCAAACCATTGCTTTATTTTTTAACCTTTTGTCTTTTAAATTTTTCTTCAGATACGGCAGCTGCGTGGCCAGCCCTCCAAATTCCCGAACTCTGGGGGCAGAGCCTATCAGGACCTGTGTCTGGCAAGCCCCGCTTCCGCGGAGGGGGATTACTTGAGTTCGGACGAGGATCTCCTCCAGAGCCCCCTTCCGGCGACGGCTCTGTACCCTCACCACCCTTCTCCGCGGCTGGACAGCGAGGGCAGCACCGACAGTGACGGCGAAGACAGAAACCAGCACCAGGACCTGCCTCAGGATGCCCTGCCCACTCCACAGCAGCTTTATCCCGGTATGGTTTGCTCTGAGGGCCTGGAGAACTGATGGTGCTGGAGTAAAGAGTGGCAAATGTGTTTGGAGACTTGGGAGAGGAGAAAGCACTGCATATACACATGGCTAGAGTGAAGGAGAGCACTTGAGTACACACATACGCACACATGTTAGTACACTCCTTTGAAGACCGAACTGAGACTGGGGCAAAAAACAATGGGTGTATGGGCAACTGTTACCGACTTCAGGAGAAAGACTATATATGTATAGATATTTATGACAGAAGTACAGAAGCACAGACTGCGCTCTTAAAAGTAAAGGTGCCAGAAGGGTTCTTTGGTGCCTCAAAACTTTTTACTCTACGGCCCCGTTTGTGATGCTTTGCCCCCTCTTGGCCCAGTTGTCCCAAATCCATCAGAAAGATGTGAAGTTGGCTAACTTCCTAAAATGACTGTGCATTGTGATTAGCTGGCAGATGAATTAAATGTTAATGAACAAATAAAATAAAAATGAGATTCTGCTTTTGAAAGCCGCTTTCGCTCCCCCTTGCGACCTCTTTAGTTCAAGAACCATTGCTACAGAATAACCACTCTAAACTGCTCCCTAAACGAACCATTGTAGTTGCTTTCTTTGCTCTAACACTCCCACTTTAATGTGTTGGGAACCTTGGAAACAGTAAAATGTGCAGAGCAGGGTGACAAGGGACCAGGATTCAAAAACTCCTCCCTGAAAGGTTTTCCTAGAACCTTTCATCTAAACCAAGAACTATTCTGAACCCTTTATTTTTAAGGGTATGAGAGCCTTTACCCTTCTTCCCCTTTCTGACTGATCTCTCATGTGCCCAAACACACCCACACACACACACACATACACACATATCCAGTGGGAGCCATCTAGATCAGCCTCTAACTCACAAATACATGCTTACTCCCATCCCAGGTTTGGAAGTTCTTTCCATTGAATAGACTGAAATGCACTCAAGAATCCTTGGACGGTCAGTCAAAGGTTTTTGAGACTTTAACTCTTGATTTTTGAGACTCCTCCAGGCCACTGTTTCAGATCTGTAGCATCGCTTTTCTGGGAGACGGATTGTGTAACTCATTGGACATGGAAGATGACCCATCCACACCACACAGCACCAGGCTCTTGGCTGTGAACCAGCGGGATGAAGCTAAACGCGATCATCTAACGCAACCTTCTCCTACAGAAAGGAGGTGCAGGAGCTGCTGGCACCCATGCACACACACACTGTCGCTATTCTGTAGCAACCCATCCAGAGTTTGTCTCTTTCTCTCTTTCTTCCAGAAGGCACCTTCTCAGACATATCTCCAACCCGATAAGACATTGCAATCACTTCATAAGAAGGAGGATGGGACACGAAGGCGGACAAAAGAGAGACTGATGGAAGCGGAGCATGGACTTTTACACATACGATATTATAGGGATGTTAATAGATGCATAGCTAAAAATATTAATGATTTACAGTAGCTAATCCACGTGTTTGTGTGTCTCGATGCCTTGCGAAAAAACAAAAAAAGGCGATCAAACTTTTTTTGGACGGCGCAAGTCCGTCGCAGAAAAGAAACAAACAAACGCAGTATCTCGAAATTGCCAAATCTTACGTTCTTTTGCTATTATTTATATGTTCTTATTTATTTTGATATTTTTTTATTTTTTATAAATATATATATATTGAGACCGATATAAATACTTCAGAAACGGCAGCCGAGTTTTTTTTTTTTTTTTTATTTTCCTCCTCTGTGCCAAACCATGAAAACAGCAAAATGGTGGCGTTTAGGGTCTCCATGTCAATGCCACGTTAGAAACGAGCTAAATGAACAGAAATAATTTTTACTGTGCTGCTACTTTTACCTGAAATATTCCTCATGTTTCCATATATATTGCCCACCATCCCCTGTAGAGTAGGTCTGTCATAACGAGACATACTGTGAAGAAATGTGACCAGAAAGAGGGTATATTGTGGACTCCAGGGTTACTTGAATTTCGTATTCGCTCACAAATGATTTGTTACATTTTGTGGACTACACTAGTTTTAGACATTTCATTTTGCTTTAACACAGGTCCTAGCTATTCACTATTCAGCCTTCTGGCTGTGGATTTGGCTAGAAATGCTGCCATATAAGCTTTGATGACTAATATCAATCCTCCAATACTGAATCTAATAAGCAGTAGCTGGAAAAAAAGAAAGTTTATCTACCATTTCTTTGACTGAACTAAAAAAAAGGTGACCGCTGTTGAAGAGCAGGGTGTGCGTCTTGTTTTCATTTTGTTTGTTTGTGATTTAAGTTTTTGGTTTGTTTAAGTCAAAGCAGGCCATCCTACTGCCTCTTTTTGCGTTGATGTATTGGTGACCTCTCTGTTTTGATATCTTCAGGACTACAGCAGATCTTTGTCTTGTCTCTGACTCCACCTCTTTCTATCACTGCCTTACACCCTTTCAGATATCTTTACCATCTGTTTCAAAGAGTATTTTTACATGTCAGAGCATACCATGGCTGTCCTTGATCGCAGATGTTTATGTGCAGGGTGAATTATTAGGGTCAGATGCTTTATAAGGTTAAAAGGCTCTAAATCTATTAACAGAATCCAGATTTTTTCGCACATCCACTTTAAAAAGGTGCCTCAAAGAGTTCTTTAAACGGTGCCATGGAAGAACCACTGTAGTTCCTGAGAGAACCAGCTTTGTAATTGAAACGTGTGAGTGTGAAGAACCTTTTGTGAAGGCTCTTTTCCAGTGTATGAGTTCTTCCAAGTTCTTTTATATTATGTGGAGCCTGTGTAAAAAGGTTCTTCACACTCAGACATCTCACATGCCAAATTGGTTCTTTTAAGAAGAAAGGTCTGTTAGGGAACCAAAAATGGTTCTTAAGTTGCTTCAAGCAAGGACCTCCTTAAGGCACCTTCATTTCTAAAAGTGCACATGTATGTTCATTACATGAGCTCAGAGTGATTTGAGAGATGTATTATCCTATATTCCTAAAGCAAATCGTTGCTGTAACAAAAATCTCGTATCACAGACTTTATAGAAGAAATATTCTTAAAGAGATCGTAGAGTTCATTTGTAGAGTTGTTTTGTTTTGTTTTGTTTTTTTGCTTTTAGCCATCAGGTTGTTAAGGGATGTTTGCACTTTTCTTTCCTGTGTGGTTGAAAAGCAGGACTGTGTTGGAAGAAGCTGATCATTTTGTTTGTTTGTTTGTTTGTTTTTCTTCACAAATCAGGGCGGATCTCTTGTCCATTAACCTTCATTGAGCTTGTGAGTGTGCGATCAGGAAGCTTCACTGTTGCGTTTTTTTGGTTTTTGTAGTTTGTTTTTTTTAATCTCTAACTTTTTGCTCATGATTTTGTCACACCATCACTTTTTATGATGTCCCTGGATATGAATGCAGAACTGAAAACAATGCTAACATTTTATATCTTCTAGTTTCACTTAGTTGACATCATCCCACCATCGCCACTTAGGTATGCCAAACACAAGCGGTGATCGCCATGTAGTTATTTATGTTGCTGTTGTTACAGCAAGTGGCTTGACTGATTAGGCAGAGCAGCGGAGCATTTCTAACATTTGTTTTTCTTTTTATCTAATCTGATGTGGGTGATTTAACATGAAGTCACATATCTGTAGTGCCATTATTATTATTATTATTATTATTATTATTATTATTATTATTATTATCATCACCACAATTTATAGACCATCCGTTCAACATTTGTTAATGTTGTTTAAACCGGATTTCAATTCACTTCTTAACATTTTGAAATGTAACATTAAAGGACAGCTTATGTTTTCAGATGGATAAAAACTGAACAAACTGAGGTTAGCTTTTGTAAGAGTGGGTGGTCAAAAAGCAGCATCTGGAGGATGATGGCTAATGAGGGTATCTGCATTTTCCTCAACACTTTACTGGGCAAATGTTAAATGTTGCCAGGGAGAACTGCAGTTGTTTTACTCTCCCACTTCACGTCTTTATCCTCTAGCAAACACTAATGTGCTGTGAGAAACAGCAAAAGGTCTTAAAACATATCACAGTCTTATTGGTGTTGGACAGGATGCTGTGTTACTGTTTTGCACTACAACAGGAAAACCCTTCTTGTGCAGCATCAAAAACTAACAAAACGGATTTTTGAAGAAAAAAAAAGTTTTTACTGAACACCAACCGATTTTGTGGGTACAGGTGGCAGGACTGAGGCCAAAGTTGCGCATCAACTGAGCGCTGGTGTAAGGAATTAATGTAGCATTTTTGAAATTTTCAGAGGAAGTTGTGCTCATAACTTGGTGTTCTTACATCATGTGTAACTGCTTTGTGGTTGACATTGTGACTTCCAGAGCACTCTGACCAATTGACAAATGCCTGTTGCGGACAGGGCATTAAAAAAAAAAAGAAAAAAAAAAAAGGTTTGGTCACTGTAGTGACTCTCAGTTAATCTGAGCCGAGGTCATTTGTTGTCATGATTAATAACTGTGGTGTCCTCCAAAAAGTTTGATTCATACAAATGGATGTTCTTGTAATGCTTAGACACAAAAAAGCCGTTGGTTTACAAAACAGACCTTACAAAGACTGATTGGCCTGTATGTTACTCACAGTGTCAGTTTTACTGAAATACCATGGTGCTTGGAGTCTCTCAGTACATTCAGATCAGTTTGAATTGTTTCACGTCCATCACTGTGAAATTGGAACAATCTCTCCAGTGTTGTTTACATATATTTGCGTTTGTTTCATTGTCTTTCGGTTGTCTTTTATTTATTGCAATCATGGATTCGGTGGTTCATGGTTGAACTTGCATGGGGTTTCCATGGAAGAAGTGAACCCTGTTTGGTGCCATAACATTGTCTGAAGAGACTTATTTACATATTTACGGTGTATTTGCATAAACTGTATGGAACGAAACAAAAATTTTTCCACTTTTTATCATTTCAAACACGCCACCAAAGACTGTAACTGTTGCCGTTAAAGAAGTTTTAGCGTGAAAGACCCTTGTCCCAGTCCACTTAATAGTGCCCTTCTCCATTTCCTCTCGTAATAACTTTAGTCCCTTTCATTGATTAAATGGTAAATCAAAACAGACTGGTGGATTCCCATATACTTGGAAATCATCCCTTTATTTCTTTTTCCTAGCTAACCCGTTGTCTCCCTTCTTTCTTTAATAGTCAGTTAGGAAACTGACAAAATACGGAGGCTGTCGAAGTGGATTGGAACAGGGCCGGTGTCTCTTCCCTTGCTAGTGTCCTTAATGAATGCCCTGCTTTCTGATTTCACTACTATTAAACAGTGGCTTGATCCACCCTTACGCCCTACAAAACCCTGATTCATTCTGTCTCTCTCTTTCTCTTTCTCTTTCTCTCTCTCTCTCTTCTACTGATGTGTTGTCACGTATAATATAAATGACAGTAATAAAGACGATATTAATGAAAATATTATTAAATGATGATTCTGTGTTCTGTACTTAATGAATGATATCGAGAAAAAAAAAAAAGAATAAACATTTACACTATTGTCAAAGACCACATGCTGTGTTGTGTTATGTCTGTTATTTTCTTTTTTTTTTTTACAGTTGGTATTTAAAACTAAGATATTCCAAGATTAGGCTGAAACCAATATCTTCCCATTTTAGGAGTGAGAATTCCGCAATAAAAAAATAATCTGGTCTACGATGAGAACTGATTAATTCTTAGTAGTAATCCTAATTCTAATTGTAGAGAAACTTGCTGAAACTTCCAAATACAGGCATTTGATTTATTATTCAAAACAATCAGTGAACCAAATGACAAGTGTCTTCTTGTATTTATGGAATGTTAACGGTAAAACAGCTTAAATAGTTTTCTTTGGGGATGATTTCTCATGATCATGCCTTGCATATATATCTCATCTCAGAAGTATTTTACTGGACATCGTATACATGTGCACACATTTTGGTGGCAGAATGTTTTGTTTTATATTCTTTCCGTGTGAGTCAAAAACATTCTATAGTAGCCTTTGTAGAGTGATGATGATTCGCAAGATTTGAAGAAATCTTTCAAAATAGAGGTCCTACCATATTGGATTTTATGAGAACATTTTTTCTCACACTGAGAGCTTGGTAAGGGCCAAAGGATGTTCCACATGGGTGGAATCTAGGCTAAGAAAAACAAGTCAGCATTATCAATATTGTTTTAGTTACTGTGAACCTTACCAATAGCTGAACTTCTCCCAGATCCATTTGGTAGGAGACTGGGAAAACACCCTTGAAGTGCCTCTTCTACCCAAGCTCTGCCATATCTTCTTCCTCTTCTCATTTAAGGTTACGTTTACAGAATCTATCAGAAGCTCTTATCCAGAGTGATGCACATCAGTTCTCTCATTTTGTTTACACTGAGGCAGATACAGTCATTCAATTATGAAACTGTGCCTGCCAGTACACAGCAACATACCACTTAAAAACCCCTTGTGAGCCCTTCCATCCAGTTATATGATGATGCTACTTTCTCGATAAGGTTTTCCGTATTATGCTAGCACCAAGCTAGCAGTGGTTTCTGTTCATATTTGATGGAAGATCTGGATTTAATTAGGCCTGTCTCCGGAGTTGGCCTGTTATCCTTTTAGTGGTTATCCCCTGAGCTATCAGTCTCTTTTAAAGATGGCAGAAGAAAGCGGAGCTACAGAAAATACCAAGTGCAGACGACTCCAGGTGATCAGGCGGTGATCAGTGTACTGGTGGTGCTGAATGCTGAGTGGTTGGAACTCCTTTATCTAGACACCTTGTATTTTTAGGCTCTTTGCAGCCTGTCGCAGTAAAACATTTCTTTAATTACTTTACTCAATATGCCAAAGATAAGACAGTTTGACAGACATAAAATAGTATTTTTGCACCAACAAGGAAACTCAAATAATTCATGTGTCTAAGCAACTCAAATCATTCCTTAGGTGCCAGGTTAGGGTTGCATATTCATTTTCTATCATGGTCTATGAAGCCCAAATGTAGCACTAGCCACTCCATGTGTGAAACTCTAGTTTCACCCCTGGGTCTGAGACCTCCTGATCAACACCTCAGACCCCCAAAAGCAACATCAAAATTTGAGGTTTTCTGGTCCTCAAAAAATCTTGAGAACTTCAAAAAGTCTTCAGAAGTGACACAAAATTCCTCACAAAAAAAGAAATGTCCATTTCTTTTCATCCAATGAATATGCTGCAACCACATATTTTGCATACTAGTATCCTGCATCATGAGTAGTTTAGTAGTTTACTCTTGTTTTTGTTAGTTTGCCAGCCCTCATATTATGATCTATTCAAGTCATATAAGTCTGTAAGCAAGTTTACATCCCTTTACACAAATCAAGCTGGAGGTATCGAGAGACACTGAGGGCTTAACTTCAGCTGAATGTGTTCATTTACTTGGTAAAAGTGAGGCAATCGGTTTCAGGAGGAAACCCAACGTGTTCCACTTTACAGTGTACAGGGTAACAGCAGCTCATATGAATCTTCTCTCATGCAGCCTTCCCTCACACCTCTGAAGTTCAAACAGTTCATCACCACTTCTCCTGTCTCGTCACCTCTCCTACTCTCCCTTTCTCTTTCTTTTTCTCCATCTGTTCTCAGGACCCTCACACACCGTTTGACACCCCCTAACCGAAATGAAAGCTACACGTCCCTCGACGGCTTATGTGTCAAGCTTTGCCTCACAACTTCAGAACCCACTACCTCTTTACCCTTAAACACAGAAACCCAGCGAAAAGAAATGTCCCATGAGAGAAAGAGAGAGAGAGAGAGAGAAAAGAGAGAGAGAGAGAGAGAGAGAGAGAGAGAGAGAAAGAGAGAGAGGACTGCATGAATAAATAATAACCAACACAGCAAGTTTTTTTTTTTTTCTGTTACAAGCACAGAGTTACTGGCCATAGAAATATAAAGACAAATAAAAATAAAGAGGCCAAAATGAAGGACCGTAAAAAACAGAAAAAAGAAAGAAAGACAGAAATGGAGAGCGAGAAATTAGAAGGAAGGAAAGAACAAAAGAAAGCAATGTAGAGAAACAGAGAAAGTAGAGGCAAAGAAAGAGAAACAGAAAGCAATGAGAGAGGGAAGGAACGACAAAGAGAAAGAAAGAAATGTAGAGAAATTGAAAGAGAATATGGAGGGGAGAAAGAAAGAGAGAAAGGCATAAACATTATGTGTTGGTGTGCTGTACATGTGTCTGTTTTTAATCCGGTCTTTCTCAGAGGTCTGTTCAGTGACTCTTCTTGCACAGTGACCTGAACTCCTCAGTCTTCTTCATCATCATCTTCATCACTGCAGTGTTCTCCACCACCTGCCCCTGCAGGGCCTCCTCTGGTCAGGACCCCCTACAGCCTGTGGTCTGATTCCTCTAGAGAAGTGTATCGCGGTTATAAATCACGGTTATGAATTTGGGAGGAACTCTGAAGTGTCTCCTCTTTCTGTGCTTCACTGTCCCTCAGCCTTCTTCTCCAGAAGCTGCAGCCATGCTAGAGGAAGTGACGCGGCTGCGGTTCCCTGGTTGAGCGCTTCCTCGCGCAGTTTCAGTCGTGCTCAGATTCAGTGCTGAAGACACGCAGGGGCTCTAGTCACAGTCAACGCTATACACTTTATTTTCCAGCATTACCGCTTATTCACTGTCAACTTCATTTTCTTCATTATTTCACTCTTCCATGTTTGGTGGCTCCAGATAAAGTGCTGCAGAGTTTGGAAGCAACTTTTGATTTCAGCAGGTAAGATTATATATATATATATATATATATTTTTTTTTTTATTTATTTTTTTTTCATCAAGAGCAGAAATGTAATCCACTTTGAGAGTGACTTAATTACGAAAAATTATGTCAAGCTTCTCACTGTTGCAGCTGAGATCTAATTGATAGTGATGTGTTTTTAAAAAGTCACAAATAATGTGTTTATAGACTGTAGATCTGTAATCTAGAGAGCAAAGTTTAGTCATTCGAGCCTCTCATATCACTGCACATGAAAACATTGAGTGCAGATAAACCTGCAAATGATTTGCACATCTTTAGCTCCACTTAATAGAGATGATGTGCAAATGCAATATAAATAGCACAAAATCTGTTCGAGCTATGTATTTGTCGGTCTGTCGATCTACTTTTCTGTTTTTCTATATCTATATACTTTTCTGTTTTTCTGTATCTATATAGATATATGCATGTATCTAACTGTCTGTCTATCTGTCTGTCTGTCTGTCTGTCGTCCTATCTATATCTATCTATCTGTCACTCTATCTACATCTGTCGATTTATTTGTCTATCTATCTGTCTCTGTCTATTTAGCTATCTGTCCATCTACTTAGCTGTTTTTCTATCGATCGATCTATCTGTCTTTTTCTGTTTGTCTATGTGTCTGTCTATGTATCTATATATCTATTTCGGTCTGTCTGTCTGTCTGTCTGCCAATCTGTTTATCCGTCTAATGCAGATTTTGTCGTCAGATAAGAGTATTATGTAATTTACCTGCAGACACAGATTTCTTTTCATTGGTTTTTGCTCAGAAACGATTCAGGAGCTGCAAAGTTTTGCAGTTTTAACCACACTCTGCTTTATTGCTTGTTTTGGAACTGCTGCACTTCCATATATCCGGAGGGGTAGGTCACATGAAATGACACAAAATAAATTCAGTTGAATTAGGGCAGCTGTATGTAAAACCAGATCTGTCTAGTTGATATTTTATTTCTGCTGATATATTCCAGTATTGCCTGTCTTTCTATTACTTTGTCCTTCCGCTAACAAGCAGGCTGTTATGGCCACGGTTTCATATGTGCCACCTCTGACACAGTTTCTCAGATCTACACACCTAGAAGCACTTTTTGTCAGAGTGTAGATGTATACTAATAAATAATAATGATTTTAAAAAAAAACAACAGAAAAATGCCTGCACTAATATGACTGCAGTTAAGTACAGGTAATATCTAAAGTGCGTGGGTACCTACTGTACTTATGTCGCAGGCGTATTTTGGGTCTTGCTCAGACTGAGCTTCTCTGAAGAGGCAGTGGCTTGGCTGATACCGCCAAGAAGATTAACCAATGAGATATTGCGCAACTCTGCTGCTTACAATGATAGTCAGGATTGCATAATGTAAAAAAACAGTATGTTACAGTTTGTTCAAAAGTGGACAATAAGAAAGTCTGTGATGTATTTATTCTTTAATGTGAGTTTTTATGTGTTCCTTGCTCAAAACACCGCATTCAGTTACCAGTTGTTGGAGATGGACGGACGACACCACTGTGTTATTTTATTCCACTTGAAATTAAGTTAATATCAGATTAGTTTGGTGTGTTTTAGTAAAGGAAGGACTATGTCCATTCTCAGTGAATGTCTAGCATCACATGATATGGTTTTAAAACTGGAAAGATCTAACGCAGACAATGTGTAGAATTCAAGGTTAACTGTATTAGCTGCTTTGTGCATGCACTTATTGGCCTTTATTTAAAACAACAACCGCCATACAGGCACATTTCGATAGTTACAGACTGTAGCACATCTGTTGTTGCTAGCCTACCATCTACAGATAGAGCCCACCACAGAAACACCACTTACCATGTATTATTTGAATGGTGCAAAGCGTAGGAGAGAAACAGACATTCTAGTAGCATGATAGGGTGTGTTTGTTTGTGTGTGTGTGTGTGTGTGTGTGTGTGTGTGTGTGTGTGTGTGTGTGTATGTGTGTGACATTAGTACGAGCAGCTCGGGTTTTTAAACTGCATACTAACTGGACACTTATTAGAAACAACTTTCATCCCAAACTGCCCCAACTGCCACTGTAAAAGCCCTTTATTTATTATATACTGCACATTCTCTGTCCTGCTGCTGCTATTATTGAATTATTTGTTGTTCTGCATTTTTGTACACTTAAAGATTCCACCGCTAGAATACAGTATCTGCCATAACATTGTATTCATTCAGACATCAATTGCATTAAATGTCTGGCCCTGTTGTTTTGTTACTCTTAGCACTCTGTATGTTTTGTCCTGTCTGAATGTATGTAGTCTAATGATGTTTCTGTTCTTGAGCTGCGCCATGGTCCCGTGAACTTAACAAAGTGTGCAGTCCGTGCACCCACTGTTCGTGTTTAATTTTTCTAGTGGACTCTAGTGGACCTTTCTCAGTTCTGCAGTGACACTGAAGTATGTGAAAACACCCAGCAGCACTGGAATGGTTTATGCATTCAGACCATTCTTACCATGTCAGTGTCACTTCTGTATTGAGAATGGTCCACCATCCCCAGTAATGGTCCTAGGGTGGTCTCTTTCCACTAATGGATGGTAGATTGTGCAGAAGCACTTATGGTCAGTAACTGTACACTCACAGTGTGTACCTATAAAGGGAGACAAAATGGTGTAAACACAAGGTGCTTGTATTGAACTGAAGTGCATGTAGTAATATGGTGTTGCCACCTAGTGGAGAAAACCTTTTTTTGTTCTTTCAGAACTGTGAACTGTAACTGAATTACTGGTATATGTATGTTTTTGTTTGATTCTTCTATTTATCTGATCTTTTTTTTTTTCTTAGACCCCATCTACTTCTGTACACCATGCCTCGCTCTTTCCTGGTGAAAAAGAGGAGAAAGGGAGGCTCTCGCTCTCCTCTCCCCACTGACTGTGTACCTTGTCTGGGCATTTCCTGGACTGACTGGACCGCCCCTCTGGTTTCCCCCATCACTCGAGAAGAACCAGTGCAGAGTGTGGAGTCTTCATCTGCGCAAGAAGCCGACACAAACCAAGATTCTCTCAGTACCTGGACCACAGGTGAACATATGGTGCATATTCGCCCTTTATACCTCAAGGACATACACCAGTGATCCACCACTCCAGTCCTGGAGGGCTGGTGCCCCGCACGGTTTGGCAGTTCCCCTCCTCAAACACTTTCACTAAACCTGGCAATGAACTGGTGAGTCAAAACAGGTGTGTTTGTGAAGGAAAATCACTAAACAGTGTTGGACACAGGCCCTCCAGGACTGGATTTGGGGACCCCTGACATACACTATCATGATTATCAATGAATGAAAGCTGGTACTCGTTTCTTTCTTCTGCTTTCAGCTGCTCCCGTTTTGTTCGGGGTCACCAAAGTGTATCAACTGTCTCAATTTCCTTCTATCCTCTGCATCTTCCTCTCTCACACCAAGTGCCTGCATGTCCACCCTCACCACATCCATAAACCTTCTTCTAGACCTTCCTCTTCTCCTCTTCCTCTCTCTTCAGCATCCTTCTCCCAACACACTCAGTCTCTCCTCAGCATCCTCCTCCCAACACACTCAGTCTCTCCTCAGCATCCTCCTCCCAACACACTCAGTCTCTCCTCAGCACATGTCCAAACCAACACAATCTCACCTCTCTTGACTTTTACTCCAACTCCTAATTAACTTTATTATTTGCATAATCCTAATTGGTGGTGATTTCCTCTCATGCACAAAACTGTCCTTGCTGTTGCAACAAAACATAATAAAATGGTAACTTTATAATGTATACTTTATATATGTATTTGGACCAGTTCTGTTGTTATAGTTAGCCTTGATGAGATGTGATTGTTACAAGTAGCTCTAAATAAAGTAGATATACTGAGTATTAAATAAATGTGATTGGATTAATTATAGTTAATTAGTAGAATCGTGAGAATGTTACAGTTGCAATTAGCATAAATGAAATATAATTAAAGAGAGACAATTGTTACATTTAGCATTAAAGGCAGGTGTTTACATTAAATAGTATAGTTAACATGGAAGAGGGGCTCCCTACTAGGTATTAAAGGAATACCTTCCTTTAAAAAAGGTGTCAGAAATCAGGAGCCTTCCTAAATACTTGAAAGGGGGTAGAAGGTGAAACTGTAGGAAAAGAGTTCCAAAATGGTGGTGCATATTTGATAGAAACACAATCTTTCATAGATGAGAGACAAGTATTGCTTAAAATATTAAATGTTATATTGGAAGCCAGTGAGGAGGACAAGGATATTTGTTTATTGCGAAGAGTAGCAATCTGAGATTCTGTTATTGTTACTAGACTTATTAACTAAGCAAAAACAGTGTTACAATAATCAAGCCTATCTTCTGTCCTAGGTTTTCAGAGGAATGGCCAAAGTCTATAAATCATCAGGAGATGGAAATAAGTAGTGCCAATGAGGGCTTAAAAAGTGACACCAAGGTTCATCGCTTGCGTAGTGTGGGAAAGAGTGGTATCATTAAAGTAAATATGAAAGTTTTGTTATTCAAATACCTTGGATTTAGATCCAGTTAAAAGACATTTGAATATAGAACATAGAGAAGTAGCTGTGGTCAAAGCAGATATTCCGAGTTGCGTGTAACAACGGAAATGTTATAATGTCATAACATGCTCAGTGGGGAAAAAAACATTACTGATAAAAATGAGGGGGCCTAATACTGACCCCTGGGGGACACCATGAGAAACAATAGCAGCGGTAGATTTTTTCACACTGATGGATGCTGGTTAGGTATGAAGTGAACCATTTGTGCAGTGAGTCACAAATTCCTGTGTATGATAGATCATATCTGAGATGAAGTGGAATAAAAAATGAAATAAGTGGATGATTTGTGATTTTAAAAAGGGTCAGTACTGTAAAAGGTGTGGAAACCTGACTGAAAAGATTCACAGAGATTATTTAGAGACATCTGAGCTTTGAGTCGGAAAACAAGACTTTAAGACTTTAGATCTTAAAGGAAGATTTAAAATAGGCTGGTAAAGAGGTGTCTTTGTCGGCGAGGATCAATTTGATGAACTGAATTTAGGTCAGTGATATAAACTCGACTCACCTGAGTTAAAGGTAGATAATTTAGTTGAAAAAAGAGTCAATATTCCAGAAGGCGGTGGAGCTAGTGGGGTTGACTGTAGCTCAACAAGCTCTTGTTTTCTATTTTTCACTGGAAAAAGACAAGGAAAGAATTGCAAAAGACTTTGTAAAATAATTATAAATGAATGATTTAGAAGTACTACCTGTAAACAGAACCTATTGACTGGCAGAAGAGCAAGCAGTGAATAAACCATTTTTGAATACCTGAAGAGGATCTGAGAGTGCCTGTAAATGTCCCGAAAGACTAAACCAGGGGGCACTAATTCATTCATTATTTTCATTCCAAACAGTAACATTTTTATATATTCCTTTTAATTGCTTTTGGAAGTATCCTTTAAAGAGGATATCTTAGTTTGGAAACTGCACTGACTTAAGACATTCTTTCTTTCCTCCTCAGATGTTAGTGGTTTAAGTGAAGGCCCTTCTCTGGTTCCTTGGCACCACCTTCAGTCCAGCAACACCGAGGACAATCAGCCCAGCAGTAAAGACCGAGACCGTTCACAGATTGGTGTCCTGAACAGCTCCCCCACTGGGCACTGTCCCATGTGCAGCAAGGTAACGCACCCTGAATAACATCACAACCTAATGAACCTCACCAACCAGTGGGTCTGTACATAAAAACCACATATGGCCGTGGAGATTAACATAATATGGTCTTCATGTTGTGATAATATTAATATTAATATTACTGTTAAAATTAATATTAACAATAATAAAGATAATAATACACCTAGGCCAGACTTACACAAATGTGTTTTAATCATACCTAAGAAAACGTTAATAAATTGTTATTCCAAAAAGGTTCCATAATGTCTTCAGTTAGTTCACAACTTTTCTCTTAAAATGTTGTGACATTATTGACAGTCTCTCCGTTGTCCAAGAAAACAAACTACTCGTTGTGTTTCACAAAATACAGTGCTTTGGAAAAAATATTTAACCCCCTTAGAAATCATATTTAACCGGATTACAAATTACACTTGTTCCAGTCAGTATTTTGATTGTAAACAAGTGTGCTCTTAAAGGAGTTTTTGTTCTTAAGTTTATTGGTGTAAAATTTTCGACCCGTTTTTTACACAGTTGTTCCAGCAGATTCTTCCTGAACAACTTTAGTTTTCAGTCGACTGAAGCAGGTTGTCCTGCGGTATTCACTTGTCTTACCATGTATTTTGCTCCATCTATCTATCCATCCATCCATTTTAAACTAGGTCCCCTGCTGAGGAAGAGCATTCACTGTTGGGATGGTGTTTGTTGGGTGATGGGCAGTGTTAGGTTCGTGCCCCACACATGATTTTGACCCAAAAGACCCTTTTTTATCTTAGCTGACTTGTGAACTTCATCCCAGTTAGGAGGCTTTTTGGCAAAATCCAGATGTGCTTTGAAATGATTTTTCCTCAGTACTGGCTCCTCTCCAGCCACCCTCACACACGGGCCGGTTTAAAGCAGAGTTTCTCATATGGTTGACTGCTGCACCTTCACTGGCGTTCTCAGACTCTGCAGCTCTTTCCGAGTGGCTGTTGGCCTCTCTGTGGCTTCCCACACAAGCCCCCTTCCTGTTCTCAAGCTGGGTTTGAGGGCTTGCCTCGGTAGGGCCAGGGTGGTATGATGCAGCTTCCACTTCCTCACAACTGATCCAAACGCTTGGATATTCTTTTGTTACCTCTTCTTTATTCTGCAATATTTATAACTTTATCTCAAATTTTTGGTCTTTGTTTTCAAAGCTTTCCATCAGATTCTCGGTCTGATCAATGGTACTCGGGGTCTTTTAACCAGAAAAGTATTTTAACTTGTTTATTGACTCACAGGTAGAGGCCAGCTGCAGGCCAACTGTGTCCTCATTAGGACTTTTATCTTTATGAACTTCCACAGCACAGAGGCTGAATAATTGGACAAACAGCAATTTTCAATTTTAGTTATTTTTGTAACTAAATGTTTTCTTGCATCAAACCAATGCAACTTGAATTGAATTTCTTCTAAGGTCATTCGTTTAAAATAAAATATGACATCCGAAAACAGCAAAGTTTCATTAGACTTTTAAGGAGGCTGAATGCTTTTGCAAGACACCTATATAACTTTTCAAAATTACCAAAGAATATCTGATCTTGTTTCACCTCAATTTTAATGTCCTCAGGTGCTAAGCAGACTAAATTGAATAAACCAAAACTATCTGTTGAAGTAAAACAAGGAGGTAATATGTCATTTGTATGATGCTGACGGTCTACATGACAAACAACCTGCATCTTACATCCAAAACAATTAAGGCATTCTTAAAAGAAAATCTCAGATCTTTGGATGTTTTAGGAGAAGTTTCCATGAAATCATTTTTACACTTCTTTGGGTTTGCCATAAGATTAGGTTTTTTTTATATATATTTATATATATTACTTTTATTTGTTTTTTTTCTGTTTGAAGCAATGAGTGCTGTAAATCCCAATAAAGCTGAAACTAATTCATTTTGTTTTTCAGTGTGACAAAATCCAGACACTGATCTCGGCAGAAGCTGATAATACTGTTTAACTATTGTCTCTGTGTGTTCCCTTTCTGTCTCACAGCTCTTCTCTTCCCTCTCTGGCCTGGAGGCCCATGTGTACAAATACCATGAAGGTTATAACCTGCCTGTGGTCTACAGCAAACCTGTGACAACGTACAGAACTAAGGTCACTTCCATAAATAGAAATGATTTCATGATGAACTGAACAAAAAGACATGGCCAAAATCAAATGAACCTACATTAAATGTTGGAAACCTAAAAGGTTTTGTAAAGTTATGACGGTCATCATATGTAAGGTCCTAAAAACGTAGAATTAATCTATAATGCCCTGCTTTGGTTTCAGATTTTGTAACGTTACATTAATAGACCTAACATCAAAAAAGTGACAAATCGAGACGCCACCATAAAATCCCTATTTTTTTCATGAAACATTCTACTAAACTATAGTGCTGTGAAAAAATTAATGCCACCTACTTGATTTCTTCTATTTTTGCATCTGTGTCACACTAAATACCTTCAGATCCTCAAACAAAATGCAAAAATAAGACAAGAAAAACATGATGAAACATAAAACAGTTTTTAAACGATTATTCCATTTACTGAAGGAAAAACACTTTGCAACAACCATGTATGACCAGTGTAAAGATTGACCCCGAAATGTATCTGGTTGTGCCACTGTTGTCAGCAAAAACTGCATTAAATCGAGATCAGGAGGATTTGCTTTAATTCTGCCACACTGGAGAGACTTTAAGTACAAACTGCCCATCTACGATATTGCTAGAGCATCTTAAAGGACACTGAGTAGGCCATCCTGAAACCCCAATTTTAGAGGAGGATATAATCCAAATGCGCTTGAGCTTCATATCATGGACTTGGCGATCTGACACGATCCTGCAGGACCTTCTAGCAGAGAGCAGAACTCATTATGGCAAGTTGCCAAGGCACTGAAGCAGCTAAACAAAATCACACTACCACCACCATACTTTCCTGTTGGTGTGATGTTTATATTCTGAAACACTCTCAACTTTATGGCCAATTTAATATAACTAGTCATTAAGGTATATTTTGGCAAGCTTGTTTTTTACCCTGCTCTCCTTTACCACTTACAGTGCTGCCCTTATCATCATCTGGGTTCTTTTATTATTTCTCGAGTTGTTGCTGCACTTTTGGTAGGCTGGTCACATCTGGAAATTTGCTTAATTTGGAAATGACTCACTGAGATTATCTGGTGTCCCAAATCATTAGCAACCCATATAAACCTTTCTAAACTGAAATATTTCGAAACAATGTTCACAGAATTATTCATCACAGCATGTTGTTTGATGTTTACATTCAACAAGGCTGGCAGCATATCTAATCTATTCAAACAGTTATCAACTTGGGTAACTATGAAGCAATTGCTTTTCTACACAGGGTCTATATCTTTTGGGTAAACCTTTTCCTTCAGTAAATAATATCATATAAAAACTGAAATGCTTTAGATTAAGAAAGTATGAATAAGAATTGTTCTCTCTTGTTGTCTATTAAATGTATTGCCCAGCAGACTGATCAACAAAACAGATCAATCTAACAATGGACCTGTATATGTGAACATTTCAGGAAAGGACTTTTGAGTGTCATGTGTGTGGAAAGGTGTTCAAGCGCTCTTCTACTCTCACCACACACCTGCTGATTCACTCAGACACGCGGCCTTTCCCCTGCCAGTACTGCGGCAAGAGATTTCACCAGAAATCAGATATGAAGAAACACACCTTTATTCACACTGGTGAGAACACACTGTCATGC
>JBBPCX010000088.1:24799547-24828998 GCA_037974365.1 Hydrocynus forskahlii | reverse complement strand
ATATACACACACACACACACACACACACACACACATATCCCACAGTTATTATTTTAGCTATGGAGAGGGTGGGTTTCATAAATTAAACAGTACTTCAGTATTCTGGTAAATCCTGCTAAATGGTATGATTGTCACTGTGATGTGCATTCCAACATAGTGAGACCTAGATGAAGGATTGGCCTGCATTGTTATTCAGCAAAATTGCTTGTTGGATTTTTATTAAATGCCGAGATTCATCCAAGCACGCAGCTGTGATTGTACACCTCTGAAATCAGTATTTTGAAGGTTCACATTAGGCTAGTGTTTAACCAAATATTGTGCAGCCCTAAAACTTATGGGCAGACATGACCAAAAAAATGTTGCAAGTTGTAAAAACATTAATTGCATTTACATTTGTTTTCCATTTTGTTCAGGAGAGAAGCCGCACGTGTGCCAGGTGTGTGGAAAAGCCTTCAGCCAAAGCTCTAATCTCATCACACACAGCAGAAAGCACTACAGACCCTTCTGATGGGCGAGCGAGTGTGTGTGCTGTATTGTTGTTGTTGTTGTTATTATTATTATTATTATTATTATTATTTTCACTTTTCCATGTGTGTATAATAAATATTTCCCTGCAATATGAATGTGGGTTTTTTAATAATGCAATAAAACTAAACAAAAAACAAAAACAAATCCACTACACAAGTACAGCCAGGATATTGGCTGGCTCACTCTCAGGCTACACTTATTTTATCACGGTGACACATTTTATTAATACTAAAGCATTGCCATCCTCTGGACTTCCTTAGAGTTCACAGTGTCTTATATTGTGGAAAATATAGAATGTTTATTTACATTACTAGAAAAACTTGGTATACCCAGTTAACCCTGAGAAGCCCTTGAAAACCTCGTTAGGGCTTTATGATATGGAACAAAATATTAGAATTGTGATCATATAAATATAATAAAGGCCATAACATCACTTTAAAAAAAAATTCAAATATACATTCACTCTTCCACCCACAGTCCATTTATGGACACTAAACTGCAAAACAACCTGTTTTTAAATCATTGTGTTTGTGATGTCATAAAACCAACACATTTACATCTGTTTATTCGGTCTACAGCAATTTAGCCTCACCTGAAGTTCATCTGCCCCATGCTGACTTTTGAATGAGCCACAGGGCAGCCAATCAGAAAAGAGACCATTTACACGTATTACCCTTAAAGTCACAGTATCAACAACATTTTAATTCTAAGGGATCAAAAAAAGTTGGAAAATTTGTCATGTAAGAATAAATTATTAATTATAACTTGACATGCCTCCAATGTTGTGGACCCAGTTTGTGGAAAAACCTTTTCTATTCCAGCATGACTGTGCCTCAGTACACAAAGTGAGCTCCATGAAGACATGAGTTCAGTGTGGAAGAACTGGACTGGCCCACACAGAGCCCTGACCTCAACCCCATCTAACACCTTTGGGATGAACTGGAACGGAGATTGTGGGCCAACATCAGTGCTCAACCTCATAAATGCTCTATAGAACAAATGGGCACAAATTCCCATAGAAACTCCAAAATCTTGATGAAAGCCTTCCAAGAGGAGTCGAAGCTGTTATAGCTGTAAAAGGGGACCAACTCCATATTAAATCTTTTGGCTCTGAATGCAATGTCATTAAAGTCCCTGTTGATGTAATGGTCAGGCGTCCCAATATATACAGTGTACATTAATATACGCCTGCATATTACATGAACACCAATAATCAGACATTTTGACATTTGGTCCAAAATGTCTTGGTATGCCGAAGCATTACGATTACTCTTGACTGGAAGTAAGGGGCCACCTGAATTCAATAATTAGGAGATGTGTCCCAATACTTTTGTCTATATAGTGTAGATTAAGATTCCAGTTGCTTGCGGTGGGGATACCCATGTGGTCACGCCCCGTTCCCCCCAAATAAGTAGATTGGGGGCGGCCAAACATGTAGCCCCGCCCACGAGGTGCTCCAGCGTGCACGGAAAGAGGACTTTTGAGACGCAGTGTGGTGCAGTGAGTGAAAACGCAGATGGAGAGTTTTTCTGCTCGTGGAGGACTTACGTGAAGGCGTCTCGCGAGGAGCGATGAATGGATGAACAGAAGACGTACTAGCAATCTAGTGTGTATAATCTGAATGGCTGGTTCCTAACCACAGGTAAACTCTGACAGACAGACGGACACGAGATGAGAGAGGGACGTGAGGGGCAGAAGTTCCACCACCACGAGGAGAAGATGCACCCTGGAACCTAGCAGAGATCACCATCGCGAGAGACTGAGCCCACTCTGAGGCTGATGGTGCACTTAATCCGGCAAAAACACTACTTTCTGGAAGAATGTGGAGCGTTTTATGAACACCCATCCTGTCTCCCGATACACTGAAGCTGTTTACCTGCAGGTCATCCTAAGAGGTGTCTCGGGACAGACAGAGCTGTGGCTGGAGCGCCATGGCACGCACCAGGGCTTAAGAAGTAAGTGCGGGCGGGATGGGTGGGGTCTTCAATGCAGCAAAAACTGGTGCGGGAGGGGCCAGGAGGAGGAGGAGGAGAAGGAGGAGGAGGAGGAGGTGGTGAGCCAGGAGAGAAGGAGAGAATCTGCCCAAGTGTGCCTCATCATATTGTCTAAAGAGGAAAAAATAAAAAAAATATCAGGGAAGCAGGTAATGTTCTGATCATGTATGTGGCTTAGGTCTTAAGTTGTTTGGGTGGTCGTGATGTTTCCGAGTCCTGCAAACTCAGCTTGCCTTAACAGGACGAGAGAACAGGGGTGATGTTTTGGAAGGCGACAACCTTGAAAATGTGCGCGTGCTGAAAACCTGCGTGTGATTAAATTCTGCATGTGCTGAAAATAGAGTAATAGAATGGAGTCGAATGGGCCAGCTGCTCCATGACGGTGCATGAATGCTGACATCTCTGCATCGGACATGTCTGCAGGCACAAATCCACCAGAAAACAGCGAGCACCCCACCACCAGAGTCGTATCTGGTGTAAATACTAATGATCTGCACTCTTAATGATCAGCCAAAACACTTAAAACTGCTAAAATGCCTCTGATGCCTTTATTTTGGGAGGAACATCTACTGAGCAATTAAATATGTATGTGTTGGCATCTGATATGGCGCATAAAACTGCTCCTGCACACCTGACTTTATTTTTTTAAATCCAATCCAAAAAGGCTTATGAATTGCACACTAAATGTCTACCCTTGCATCAAACCTGTATATACTGGGGGGGCAGTTTAGCTGACCAGAGTGTACAGGAGAGGGGCTGTTATTAATGTAATGAGGTAGCACTTTCTGTGTCTGTGTGTATGGTTTCTATATGAGGTAACCTTCATACAATCTGCTATTTCTTTGGGTTGCAGTCCAAATGTACACCTGTCCATCCTTGCCTCAGTACTGTATATACAGTTCAGCTGACCAGAGTGCTTTTATTGATGTACTGAGGCAGCACTTTAGGTGTGTGTGTGGTTTCTACGTGGGGTCCCTTCATACAAGCTGCAGTTTCTTCTGTGCCTCTCAGTCTTGTCTGCTTTCTTCTTTTACAGGTGAAAATTCCACCTCGTCTTCCTCTCAACCGCCAAGAGTATGTTGAAGGCTTTGACCGGGATTTGCTTCCTTCACCTCACGTCAATCTTCCTCCTGTTCTGGGCAACTATTGACGATGTGAGTGGTCTTTAGGGTTCTCTTGCCTTTTACTTTGACCCACAAACAGCTTTGGACCATCCTATGCCACTTAAGGAAGACTCCTGTGATTTTTCAAAATTTCTGCAAGATGTAAATAATGTCATTCGGAGATGTCCGATTTGAAAATACTCCATTTCAGAGAAGGTTACTTACTTGTTCTGACTGGTGGTGATAGAAACCAGTGTTTAAAGTAAGTGTAATACTCTAAAAGCTTCCTCGCATTAAGTTACTGGATATGAAATATATTTAGATTAAAGTGTATTAAAATATATGAATTAGATGTCAAATAGTAACTAAATAACTTGTTTTTTTATTCTAAACTGACAGCATCATACCAACATCAATGGAATCAAGATTAATATTACATATAAAAATGTAGGTGTACGTTTATTGGTCTTCTTGGATAATAAATAAAGTGGCTGTATTTGCATTGTAGACATTGCGACCCCTGGTTCTTACTGACATCACTTTAAGGAAAATCAAATTGGTACATTTGCAGATGTAGAAAAAAAATCTACAGAATTATCCGTACACTTTCCACTCTGCATTTATTCATTTATGACACTTTGGAATCCCTGTCAGTAAAGAATCGGTTTTCCATACAGAGTAAGAGAATGTGCCTGGGGATTTTTAAGTTGAGAATGGGTGATTACAGAATGTAACATTTGCAATGTCTGCACTATTTCTAGGCCTGGTGGTTTACAAGAACCCTTTACACAGACCTGTGGGGAAGGTGGGTGATGGAAAATAATGATGATGTCTGGGTATACACGGACATACCCACATCTTATCGGAGTGGTGAGTCAAACAACGTTTAATATGAAAAAAGGTAGCAAGTACAATTAGCTAATGGGAGATTAGTAACTTTGTGCAGCTGCTTCCATTATCGCGCAGTAGCATCCATTATCCCTAATCAAGGGAAAACTCTATCTCTAAATGTACTTCATACAAGTACATTTCTTTATTTCACTCAATAGATTACCTGCAGACCGTGCAGGCGTTTGCAGTATTGTCCTGCCTCTTTGCTGTCTTATCCCTGGGGATGTTCGTATTCCAACTCTTCA
This sequence comes from Hydrocynus forskahlii, assembly GCA_037974365.1. Lineage (NCBI taxonomy): Eukaryota > Metazoa > Chordata > Actinopteri > Characiformes > Alestidae > Hydrocynus > Hydrocynus forskahlii. Next base: position 24,824,237 of record JBBPCX010000088.1, on the reverse strand, counting down.
CACTGGGGAAGGGGCAGAGGTTCACCCTCTCCGGTGTCCTGCAGCTCATCTCATGTGAGTATTGGAAGTTGGTGGCCCTAGATCAGGGGTGTCAAGCTCTGGTCCTGGAGGGCCGGTGTCCAGCACAGTTTGATGGTTCTACTCAAACACATTCACTAAACCTGGCAATTACCTGGCGAGGTGAACCAGGTGTTTCTGAGCAGGGAAATCACTGAAAAGGTGCTGGACCACGGCCCTCCAGGACTGGAGTTCCACACCCCTGCCCTAGATGTTTTACTATATTAAATAACATTGTTAAAATTGTCTTATAATGTATATGTTTCTATGGGAAAAATATTTCATTTTTATTTATTTATTTTTATAATAATTTATTTTTAGATTTTAGATGATCCTAGGTCTGAGTTGGAATACATTAAACCATGTTAAGCTTTGTTTTTGATAAGTTTTAATAGACACAATAAATCTGTAATGTGTTAGTTAAGTATGTAGTTACAGACTTACTCCAACCACTCAGCCATCCCTGTTCGCAGTCACTCACCCACTTTCTGTAACTGTTTAGTCCTCACTGTGGTCGCAGGTCCCCAGAGCCTATCCCGGGACCAATGGGCGCAAGGCCCTGTTCATAGTCATCTACTTAAATCTTTCCTTGTCTATTTCTGTGTAGTTTCAGGTCAATCAGCCAACCTACCGACATCTTTCTCTCTCTATCAATCAGTTTGCCTCCAGTCATCTCTTCCTCTTTTCCAAGATTATACACTTTCCTCCCCTGTCCAGGCTTCTGTATCATGGTAGCCCTGTCTGTCTACACGGACCACTTCCACTGGGATGAGAAGGACGGCTGGTACGGCTGGTCTTACATCATGGCCTGGGTCGGCTGGCTGTTTACCCTCCTCACGGGAGTCCTCTACATCATCCTGCGCAAGAGAGTGGATTAAATCACAACATGGGACACAATTTACAGGATTATTTTGTCTAAAAATGCTAAATGCTAAATGCTAACAGTGTTAATAACGAATGACGGCCAGTTAGCAAACAAACTCATACCAGGAGGCTCACGTTACCTTTTATTTGTTATTAGCCGCATTGGCCTTTTGGAGTAAGCATTCCTTTTGGCGTAGTTCCTGACTACACATGTATAATTCCAACTGCCATACAAGATTTTATCCACAGCAAAGGTCAGGATGAACCCAGACCAAAATATTATTAATAATAAAATAATTTTAGCCCACAATAAGCCCAATATCCAGGTAACTAACCCTAAATTTGCTTGGTGTGCCTATCGTTGTATATCCTGCTGGTCCAAACACACCAAAGTGCAATAGTGCGTGGGCTATGATTATAGATGCTATAGAGTCTGTGCAATACAACACAAAGCATATCAGAAAATAAATTGAAGTAGTTCTTCCAAGGATGGTGGACGAGGCCATGGACAGTGTGAACTGTGGACACTTACGAATGATTTATAGCACAATTTTCAACCTTTTAGCAAATCCAGTTACCCAAAAAAAAAAAAGACCTGAAATAGTCTGAATGAATGAAAAAGGTCTAAAGACAAAGCGGCCCAAAACGCTATTAAATATTAAAGGAATACTCCACCCACAAATGCTAACATGGCTAATGACAACTGAAAGTCAGTGGGATTGAGTTAGCAAAATTTGACTTGCATTATGTTAACTGGAACAAGCCAGTTTTCATTCATTATTAACATTCTCTAAAGAAAAAGAGGGAGAGGGGAATATCACATGTAATATAAGATGTAGGTTATGCAAAACGACATGTAAAGAAAGTATCTAAATTGTGTATAGAAAGACAGATGAAATGTAAATATATACAAATTATATATATGGACATAGTGAGAATGTAGTTTTGAAAGAAATCTTTAAAAAAATGCAGTTACAAAAGTGTTTTGTTTTTAAAGCCACTGACAGTTTCTATCCAAAGCTCACAAATTGTGTTTATTTTCACTGTCCGTTGGTTTCAACTTGTTTATGTTCCATTATAACTTTTTGTAGAAGCATTTATCAGATTTAGGCTCAGGGCCAATCCAAGTTTAGGAGCAAGGGTGTCTATTACCTATCTTCCAGTCTGGTGCAACTTTCTTTGTATCTTAAACTTGAATGTGAGTAGTAAATACAGTACAGAAAGATCATTTCTGACACTTTTTCGTAAACTATGTGTTTTTACCACATCTCGTCACCGTACATGATTATAGAAGTGATGGAGTCTTTTACTGGTGCAGTCAAATGGTTACTGTACCTGTTCTAAAGAGCAGTCTTGAGAAATGGTCACGTGACCACACAGAGCACACGAGATCCTGGATATCGGGTCCAGAAAGGGAAAATCATTCTGTGCAAATACTTGCAAATTACTTGAGAGGATCATAAAGGGTAATATATCACTGCTGTAAAAAACTTCTCTCCATAAAGCAGAAGATAAGAAATCTAACTTTTATTGTAGTGTTAAAATGTCCCAAGTTTTTATTCCCAGTTCTATCAGTCCATCATGAAATGTCCAATCTAAAGGGCAACATGGAGCTAAAAGATGTTGATAAGACAGAAATGTATTTATTCTGATGTGGAATAGCACTCTGCTCTGAAAACAATCCCAGAGGTACAGAATTCCTTTTATTAAGTTGTTTGGTTATGATGTTATTAAAAGTTATTCTTGGATAGTCTGGTTAAGATCACAGTGACATTTTTCCTTTTGTTGGTTTGGTACGAGTTGTGTGGGGGGAAATGGTGATTCACACTGGAAATGATGCAAACAGTGTAAAAAAATAAAATAAAAATAAGACCTGCATTTCAATAATCACTCAAATAAATATGTGACTACGATTGCGGCTTGACTTTATTTTCAGGAATCTCTCAATATAGCTCATTTTAAAATAAATATTAACTTTCTTAGAGCATCCAAAATGTTGGCAGTCAAAATGAATAATACACATTGAATCAAGATGGAGGACAAAACAGACAGGTTCATGTTAAGGGGTATCCATTTTGTTTAAGAGTCTAGGTACCCATTAGTATCTGGATGCATCAGCTTAAATGAAATGTAAAATACTCTTAATATTAATAAAACTCTGTTTACACACATGTACAGTTACAAATCTCTATCACTGTCCTGTTAGACTCCCTGTGTAATGCACCAGGCATTGGGAAAGGAATGTTTCACAGAGTGAGATTGTGTGGGGGTGTGCACAACTGGACTAAACTAAACTCCCTGACCAGAGGGGGTGATTCTTTCCTGGACGACAAGGTGGAGGAGGTGATTCTGCTCTGCAGTAAGAAGAGGCCTGGAAAAAAAAAGAGTTGGGTGTAAGCAAGAAAGAAAAAAAACAGATAAAAGAGGAGATTAAACCAGTAAGCAGTGAGTGAGAGAGAGTGGAGGGGAAACCAGAAATGGCAGGAGCAAGCAGAGAAGAAAACTGAAAAAACGTGTTTCATAAAATGTACAATGTCTCCTAAGAAGTGTAAAAACATGCCATTACCAAACTGTTCAACATCAGAATAGTCAAGATCATCTAGCAGTGTAAGAAATGTATCGGAGTATGATGTTCCAACACAAAGGGTCAATTTCAATAAACTGAGAGATCATTTTTGGAGAAAATAAAATTAGAAGGCTATTTTCAAGGTTTGGTCTATTGTCTTTATTGCCGGTAACAGCTGTGTATCCACTCCATTTTCTGAACAAAATCTAAAACCAAAAATCATGGTGATATTTAGTGTGCTGAAAGAACTGCAACCACACTGAATAATTATAAATGTACATTTAATTCCTAATTTTTTATAAGTTTTATTACCTTAATTGAGTGCATGGTAACTCACCATAATTCTGTCTGGAGAGACTTCAGAGATTCTGTATCTTTTTCCTGACAAGCCATCTGCAAAACAGCAGCTGCTGTTAAAGACACTCAGTCGCACAGAGCAATAGGAAGCATGCTACATGCATGGGTGGACAATCCACAGATATATACACCTGTACTTTCTAAGCATTAGTTACCAAAAACCATATTCCAGCTGGATTCGTTTTACCTGGGGAGTTCTGAAAATGTATCTTGTATAGCATTTGTCGATCATAAGGGATAAAGTATTTGTGGTATTCCCCCAAATTACACCTGAAAGAGGTCAAATTTACTTCTGTGTTAAAGTTAAAAAACAAACTAACAAAAATTAGCTTCCAGTCAGTGTCCCTCTAGTGCTGCATAGGGGAGTCTCTGATGTATTTAAAAAAGGAAATAAAATGAATTTGAAAAAGTAATGCTATCAGAATACTACTACAAATTAAACAACATTGACAGTGAGCTAATTGAAACTGGATTTAAAATAAATGTGGCCTTTTCTGTTTTGATATCAGTCCCTTTTCAAGTAAAACACTCTAGCTGACTGTTACAAGTTAAATCGTGAGATAATTAAAGGTTTACACTTGCTGTATGTGTGAGAATAAAATAGTTCTAATTTGCTCTGTTTGTGTTTTGTTTGTCAGGATTCCCCTTGTTTTGTATAAGAGTTTTGGTCAGTCATAAATAAATAATATTCTTATTAGAATAAAATTGCTTCCTCCATTGCTGAATAGGGTTGGCCTATGCTGTATTTTAATGCTGGTCATAATGGTGGTGCTGTGTTTGTGTAAAACGTTTGACAACCACTGACTTAACCACTGGATCACAATGGACCAAACAGTTTACAGCACCGCCCCGTGTAAAACTACTCTAGCTCCAATAGGGCTGCATGTTCTGAGCATCAGTCGTGAGAATAAATTCTTTTAGTTATGCTTTTCTTTTTCATACGTTAGACTCTAGTGGAGGAATTGGATGAAACATACCACCACAGACTGCAGTAGGAGGAAGACATCTTCTGGAAGAAAGTTCACTGAAAAAGTAAAAACAAATTCAGCTACTCACTCAACTAACAACCACTACTCTCTCTATTAAGGCTGTGCAAAACACTGATTTTGAATTACTGCGATACTGAACTTTTCAATCCTAATATTACATATGACCACAACATGCAAATGAGATTGAATCATTATTTTTTTTAACTGTGTGCTATCAGTAAAACAGTATGGAGTTTTGGTCATGACATGCAGGTCTACAAATGAAAAAGATCCACTTTCATTTTTAGACTTTTTACTCACAAGCCACTTAAATGTGTCCTAATAAAAATATCAATTACATCTTTTGAGGCAGAAAAAACCAGACAGACACTCTTACCTTGACTGTGTGAGTCAAAGGATTCCCAGGCGTATCTCTCTAGTGTCTGTGCATGTTCCGGCAGCAGTTTTTGTGGGGGAGGCTAACACAAACACCAGGTTATGCAGATACAAAACCACATGAACACACCACTCACCAATATGATATCACAACCTTGACTTAGAAGTGATAATCGCCCTAAAAGTAGCCCTTCTACAGTGGAATCTTCTAGAAAGCCAAATGAACCACAGTGACCTAGTTTTACCACCTGTCTTTGTTTCTGGAGTATGCAACTACGTGGAAGACTTGCTGCACTCAATTCCAAAACTGTACCATTTCCACAGATCACTGCATCAGACATGGTAGGAATGTTAAACAAGAAAACGATTATTCCCTCTTTACTTATACAGATCATATCAAGGGAAGTTTACACATTACGCATGTTACTCAAGTATCTCAAAAATGTTCTCAGAAGAACTAATATCAAAAATGCTTCTTTAACACAGCCCGTTAATGTCCATAAATTTGCAGACACTTTTCTTCTATAATCAAGAGTATTATAGGGAGTCCCAAATTGAAGGGGTGTCTTAGTACTTCAAGACATAGCATATGAGTGTCTCTGCACGAGTATATAAAAAAATATATATTTTTTTTAACGACAGCATGTAGAGACATTATGAACTTGGCTCTACCTCAAGCAGCATGAGCAGAAGCACCCTGGAGATTTCACACTTCGCTACTATGTCCATAAACGCACCTGAAGAAGAAAAACAAACATTATGAGATCATTTGGATATACAGCAACATGGACTCCACATTGCGGATCTCAATTAACCAAAACCCAAAGCCAGTTTTAACCAATCAAGTGCAAGGTTTAACATTATAGGTAAAACAACATCTTTGAACCATGACATTAAATGGTCGAGGTAGAATGCAAAACACACACTGAGCCTTTCCTGAACTTTTAAAAGGGCAAATTAATACAAGAAAGGCTTTTAGAAACATGATCTCCTCATATCAAAAATATGTAAATAAAACATCTTTATGTTTTATTTACATATGTTTAACCAACTAGATGCCCTTTACAGTTTGTGAGCATTCCATTATGAGTGGATCAAAACAAGAGCAGAAATGACCCAAAACAATTTGGAATAAAATTCGAATACATTCGATTTTCCCACTATGTAAAATAAAGTTACAATTTGAGGGAAACAAGATTTTTTTTGTAACAGTGTCAATATACATACATATATTGTATATTAGGGATGCACCAAAATGATTTTTTGGACCGAAAACCAAAAATGAGGAAACATTTGGCCGAAAACCGAAACCGAAAGAAATTATAATTATTAAAATTATTTTAAGAATAAACCTGTTACAAAACTATGAGAATATGTATTTAGCATTCAAACAATGCACAATATAAAATAAAAATTGAAATAAAATATTTTACTTGGCCCCACTCATGAATAGCCTAAAAGCAAGATGGCTGAAATATTATCTTCTCTTGTAAAACTAGTGAATTCAAGTGCATTTTAATATTCGGAGCGAAGTGCATGAACAAATTGCACAAGTGCTTTAAAAACTGTTGAAAGATAGAGCAACATTCTCTGTAGGCCTATAACAAAATAGTGTATTAAAACAAAGCCCATATTAACTGTTCTCACTGGAAAACTTTCTTGCCTTTTCAAAAACACAGACGGAAAGTGACCATTCTGTCATATGTGAACACAACACAGCACACAGTGTGAACAGCACGAAATTCAACCTCTGCATTTAATCCATTCACCAAGTGAAGCAGCAAGGAGCACAGTGCCTGGGGAGCAGTGTGTGGGGACGGTATCTTGCTCAGGGTACCTCAGAGGTGCCTAGCGGTCTTGGGAATCAAACCCACAACCATTAGGCTACCAGCTGCCCTTCAAATGAATGTGCTCGAAGGGTCTTGCCTCTTCTGTGCCTCATACTCTGTATGGCGATTAGGATGTTTTGATTTTATATGACAAAGTAATCCTGATGCTGAGAAAGTCTTTGTGGATGCACTTTCTTTCTTAGAAATATCGAAATGTGCCCACACGGCAGACATGCTGACTCTAATCCAGTCTGGCGCGAGCAGGCTGCGGTTGCGTCATCTGCGTCATCACTGTTTCGGATGCGTTAAAAAATATTTCGAAACCAAAAATGCATTTTTTTTTGCCATTTTTGGCCAAAACTTTTCGGTGGCCAAATTTTCGGTGCATCCCTATTGTTTATTAAATACATTGTTTCAGACCGAAGAGAAAAGGTTTAGATACAACATACATGATTAAAGACTAGTTGCTTTTGGTAGAATCCAATATGGTCTTACCGACAGGGGTGTTTGTGCCAGGCAGCTGTAGCCCCCTCTCCTGACACATGATCTGCATTTCCGAAAGCACAGCCAGCGCACCATCGTAATCACCTGTCAATCAAACAGTTAAACGTCCTAAGATTGTTGCCTTGGCAACTACAAAGCAGCGTTATGAAATATGCAGCTTCTGAAACACATTTTGGTGCAACTGTACCATTATAATGTGGTCAGCACTTGCGTCCTACATTACAAACCACATTGTCCTACATTGTATGTTTGTTACCAGTTTTATGAGCACCCTTTCAAACTCGGTACTCACGCGTCAGTATTTTGCAGGAGGCCATCTCCCAAAGGGACAACAGAGACTCTATAGGGGTCTGAGTCTGAAGCTCGGACGCTCTCTGAAAGTGGACTATAGCTTCTCCAGGCCTATTCATTTCCTTCACACAGAGACACACAAATGATGGAATCTATTCTTGCAATTTAGACCAAAAGCCCTTAGATATAAACAAAACAATCAATGTCCAATATTCAGTAAAAATGTAATAATAGTTCTTACTTTGAGAGCATTGCCAAGCTCGAAGGAGAGACTAGCAGCCATTACTGGCTGATTCATCTCAATATAGACCTGTAAAACATTACAAACTGGTGAAAAAGAAAATTCAATTTTTTGATCCTAACGTTCAACACCAGAAGTGCCTCTGTTTTCAAATGGTGAACACTAACAGAGAACTCAAATAATACCTTTATGGCAAAGCTGTAGCAGTTGAGTGCCGCTTGCAGGTGCTCATCAAATCCTGGGGCCTGCAGCGCTCGGTTTTCTTGCTCCGACGCCAGGAAGAGTCGAGCAGCATCTGTCAGAGCCAGGGCCTCCCCTGGGGCATTAAATAGAGTCTGCTCACACCTGGAAAAAGATAATCATGATATTAGTAACCTAACATGTTATAAAAAACAAGTTATCAACAGTTAAGGGGACATGCTACATTACGTTAATTGATGAAACACCTTGTCAGAAGCACAAAGGCAAGATGTTACTCAATTACTATCTTAGAACATCAAGGGATTAAATACAAAAATTGCTTCTTTAACACTCTAGAGCTGAGTATAGTGGACTCAAGTCAGTTTATGTCCATAGGTTTGTTGACACCTCGTTCAACATTTCTTCTGGAATCAAGGGTATTAAAGAGAGTCTGGAAACTTCTAGAGTGCAGGAGTACCCACCGTGCCATGGCCAGATTACAGAAGGCTGCATACTGAAGACAGTCCTGCTGCTTCAGCTCTTTAGCTAATTGACCTGGAGAACACAAGGACATTACATGGTTACACTGTACCTTAATATGACAAAAGCATATGTCATAGTCTATGACTCCATGGTTTAAGGGTTTGTCATGGAAAATGAACCACTAGCAAACAAGTGCAACTCACCAAACTGTTCACTTGCCTCAGCAACATTGGGCTTCCGAAGAAAACGTCTTGGAGGAGAAAAAACAACAAATATAATGTCAAGTTTCCTTTACTTACTGAGTACATTCATGTTCTTGGGAGTCTGGAGGTCTGCTACAGTAGCTCAACCAGTCTGTGGTAGCAGGGGAAATCTTTCATGCTGTGGTGTGTTGGGGCAATAGTGCCACCACTAGGGATTCCAAAAAGACCAATAAACTGAAGAAAGGTTGTTTGTATTTTGGGAGTCGACCTCTTTTGTACTTTTTTCACAAGACGATTCCATGTTTTTATGAACCTTGCTTTGTGCACTGGGGTACAGTCTTGCAGTAATAGAAAAGGTTCTTCCCCAAACTGTGTCCACAAAGTTGGAAGCATGGTGCTGTCCAAAATGTCTTGGTATGCTGAAGCATTAAGATTGCCCTTCACTGGAGTAAGGGGCCTAGCCCTAACTTAAAAAACAGGTATCCAAACAGTGCATCTACCTATGTACCTATCTATCTCCTTCTCTCCCTTAACTAAAACAGTTAACTTCTTATTTGAGTATGGACAAATGCCAACCAAACAGGCTAACAGGCTTAAACAAGCTGGCCAGCTAACCAGCTTACCCTCTTACTGAAACCGCTGGAAAAGTGAAGACACTAATTAAAACAGATTTACAGAGTAAACCGTGGCACCACCATCAGCTGTCTCTTAGTAACCTAGGAGTTAGCCAAGCTAGCTCGCTCGCTCACTCACTGCCTTTGGCGTCTATACTGAACACTGGTAATGATACAACAACAAAAATGTATTACACAGTTATACGGTTACACACACAGTAAGGCTCGTGTGTTAAAGTAACACATAAACACAGAGATTCTCTTACTTTTTGAGCTTGTTTGATACTGCACGATAGCGAGTCAGGAAATCTCCCTCCGCGGCCATTGTTGTTGACTAAACAAGAGGGCGTGGCTCAAACGTGAAGATGAGAGAAAGACCAGTTTCTATTGGCTAATGGGAAGCGCTGTTGTAATTTGATTAGTTAAGAGACCCAGGAGGCGGGGCCTTTACTGGACCCAGATATGCAGTTTAGTGGCTCCTAGTGGAACTGGGTAAATGATACACTATATGGACAAAAGTATTGGGACACACCTGTTTTTTCAAGGTTTGGGCTAGGCCCCTTACCTTTGGTGAAGGGCATTCTTAATGCTCCAGCATACCAAAAAAAATTGGACAACGCCATGCTTCCAACTTTGTGGACACAGTTTTATATTCCAGCATGACTGTTTCCCAGAGCACCAAGCAAGCTCCATAAAGACATGGTTGGATGAGTTCAGTGTGGAAGAATTTGCCTGCCCTGCACAGAGACCTGACCTCAACTCCATCCAACACCATAAATGCTCGTCACAATAAATGGGCATACATTCCCACAGAACCTCCAAAATCTAGGGGAAAGCCTTCAAGAAGAGTGGAAGCTGTTATAGCTGCGTGGGGGGTGGGGGGCAATTTCATACAAAAGTCTATGTATTTGAATGCAATGTCTTTAAAGTCCCTGTTGGTGTAACAGCCATGTGTACCAATACTTTTGCCCATTCAGTGTATTTGTGTATTTTCTGCATTGTAAATTAGTTTTTTTTTAATTCTTACAAAAGCTCTCAATGATAATACTGGAAAAATGCAAGTATAAGAATATCAATTGCTAGATAAGCATATTCTGTTTTATTACGTCCAATGAAAAGTCATAGTATCCCACTTTAAATATATATAAAAAATAAACCGGCACATTACTCAAATTCTCATATTCTGCTTGGGTTATTTTTCACTCAAGTACTCTGATGGGCTATTTGAACTTTCAGTCTTGTAAACAACTTAACCTAGTTTGTCTTATTTTAGTAAACCTAGTTTGTCTTATTTTTGTCTCCTAAATTTGGCCTATGGACTTTTCCCAGCAGTGCACTGATTGGATGATTTTAGCTCGTTAAAGTTTTGTCCTGCAATTTGATTGGCTAATGAAAATGTCCTCTCCTGCTCTCTGATGGACATCTGTAATGGAAATATTCTCAAAACAGGCTGCTTTTGCAGTTTGTTTTTCATATACAGAGGCTTGCAAAAGTGTTTAACCCTACTGAAAGTCACCATTATTTTCTGGATTATGAAACATATATACACAAGATTATTGTTGAGGACTCTGTTGCTCCAGGATATTTTCAATAGCAGATTATTTGCCTACCAACATTATAAAGTTTAAAACAAAACACATAAATATACTGTGGGTATTAGTATTCAAACCCCTGTGCTTCTGAGGCTCCAGATATACAAAAATGACAAATTAATCACAAACAACATGAAGGTGACACTTATTTGACCATAATGCAACATAACTAGGTATTATTTTTGAGTTCTTAAAGAAGGTTGTCCTTATGTATATAAAAAGCACCTTTTGTAAGGCCCATTTTCTTTGCTGGAAAATCACTGCAAAAGTGAAGACAAAGGAACATCCTGCTGATGTGAGAAACAAAGTAAGTGAAATTCAGGGAAATGTCTACTAAACCATCAAATACTTTGAATGGCCTGTTAAGCACTGTTGGATCCATCATCAGAAAGTGGAGGGTTCATCACTTGGACTGTTACTAGAACAGGCCGTCTCTCACAAATAAGCATCAGAGCAAGGCATTGGCTGGTAAGAGGGGGAACTAAAAAGTCAACCGTCACTCTCAGAAGTCTGCAATATTCTTTGGCTGAAACTGGAGTGAAGGTACAGGGGTCCACAGTTTTAAGAGCAGGACTCTATGGGAGGTTGGCAAGCAAAAAGCATTCCTTAAGAAGGTCCACATCAAAGCATGAGAGACCCAGTTAAGATGTGGGAGGAGGTTTCATGGTCAGGTGAGACCAAAAAAGAACCTTTTAGCAAGACTTCAGTGAGGTAAGTGTGGTGTAAAACACTGCCCATGCCTCAAAAAGCACCATACCTATGGTGAAATATGGTGGCGGCAGCATCATACTATAGGGTGCTTTTCATTCAGGGATTGGGTATCATGTTAGAGTTGAAGAGAAAATGAACAGAAATACCACACAATATTCCAGGAGAACTTCTAGTGTGCTATAAACCTACAGCTTGAGAGAAGTTTAAACTTTTAGTAGGACAATGACCCTAAGCAACACTGGAGCTGCTCAAAAATCTGTGGCACTATTTGAAAATTGTTGTCCATAGGCACCGTCCCAGCAACCTAAAGGATCTCTGTTAATTCTGCTGAGAGTAATTGGGACACATCACCCCTGAAAAACGTGCAAAACTGGTACATACTTACCCCCCAAAGTTACAGCTGTTATTGCCTATAAAGTATTAATGTTTAGGGGATGAACACTTCTGAAAACCCTACATCAGAATTTTTCTTTTTAGTTAAATATCTGCAGAAAAAAAATGTATTTAGACTGTAGAAATGTATTGCTACAGTATGAACATTCACAATAAAAATACTTAATGGAATAATAAAATACAAATCGTTTGTAACCCAGAAAATCACATTTACCTTTTGCAATAATATTTACATCCTATGTCAAACTCTTACCTCAAAAAACTAGAAAAATGCATATTTCCATAATAAACAACTCATAAGTGTGTTCTCCAGTAGTAGTAGAAATAATGTGGCTAAATCTGTAAAACTCATTGTGATTTTTTTTAAAGTCCTCTATAATATTTCAGTATAGGCAAAACAGTGAACCCCACAGTGGCTTTTTGCGCCGAAGGAGCTCTTTTTATGTTAGTCGTCCCAATTATCAAAAATCTAAGGTCAAATTGTCTATGATATCATCCATTTCAAAAAAATGATTTGAAGACCAGGTAGAAAATATTTATCTTTTTATTTTTTTTTTGCAGAGAAAAGTATACATTTATTGTGAAAGAATAGAGCTTCCAGGACTACATACAGCCTTCTCAGACATATCAGCTGTATTTACAGAGCACAAGCTTTTTATGACATGTTCGCATAGACAGATTCAAAAATCCCTTCCTGAGACGTCTTGGCCTGAAAGGAAAAAAAAAGAAAAAAGCATGACATTCAGAAAAGCCAGCAGAATGTTTCACAACAACACACCTTTTGACACAGCTGACACATTATTGACACAATGACTAGTTTGTTAATTTAGTGTGATTTCAGATTTTAACTAACCATTTCATTTGAAGTGCGCTTCCCCACGCTCTCCCTTTTGGCCTGGTCAGAATTCACCACTTCATAAATGGAGGCCGGTCTGGACTCAAGTGTCTAAAGGATGTTGCAAGAGAATGAAAGAGAAGGGGAACAGACATTGATTGAACTTTCATTTACTGCTTACAATCAAAATGCAAATACACTTTCAAAACATGTATTAAAAACAACACACTGTGTTACTTTTTGAACACATCTGTGCCACCAGTTAAAGGCAGTACAACCTACCAAAGCAATTATAATTCATTTTTACATTTTTACATAATCCAACCACTCTTTGTCCCTTAGCATTAAATGGGCTGTTTGCATTAAATCGCTGCTATGGGAATGAAATCTCACGTATCTCCAAAATACTAACATTACAGGAGAAAAAAGCAAAAAATATAAAACAAGACTGAGATAAAAAAAAATCATGGATTTTGCTTTTACAGTGACAACGTGAAAATGCAGTCCAAGTAGTAAATTCACTGGATGGCACCAGAATAGACAAACAAACAAATAAATAAACAAACAGTACTGTGCAAAAGTCACTTCTGTTTTCTTTATATTTTGCTTTGAATCACCTCATTGGTGCAAAAATACTATTTTCTACCTGTCAAACTGTCTTATCTTTGTTATACTGAGTAGATTAAATAAAAGAAATGGGAACAAATGTTTTACTATCATAGGCTGCCCGGTGCTTAAAGATACAAGGAGCCTAGATAAAGGAGTTCCAACCACTCAGCATTGAGCACCACAAGTATACTGATCACCGCCTGATCATCTGGAATCATCTGCACCTGTTTCTTCACTGGTTCAGGACTTCAGTTAGATGTGCTTTGTTCTTAACAAACAAAAAACATTCCTTTGAAACTGGTCAGGTTCAGAACTGAAAATGAGAGTCTTTCAAAGTCCTTCATTCTGCTGCCATCCACAGGTTAAAGTTATGAATGAATACATACATAAACATAAATTGTATTTCCAGGTGACTTTCCATATGTGGACCGCATGGGCTGTCTTCAGTTTAAAAATGGAAGGAAAATTAAGTTTCCTGAATATGGGCCCTTTTTATTCTATTTATACAAGTAAAGATATGCTGAATTCTTGTGGTCTGACATTTAATACAGTGCTATGAAAAAGTACTTCCTGATGTCCTTTGTTTTGCATATATGTCACACTAAATTATTTAAGTTCCTCTTTAAAAAAAGGTTTTGCTTAAATGACTATGTGAAAAAGTAAATAACTGATAACTGGTTGTACCACCTTTAACAGCAACAACATCAACCAGTCACAGCATTTTAATGGGGTTCAGGACTTTGACTAGCATTTCCAAAACCCTAATTGTGTTTCTTTGGAGTGATTTAGAAGTTAACCTGCTCTTATGCTTTGGATCTTTACTGTATAACCCAGTTGCGCTTAAGCCTCAGATCACAGACTGATGATTGGACTTTCTCTGGCAGGATTTGTGGTAAAGAGCAGAAGTCAGGGTTCTGGCAAGTCATCAACTCCCTAAAGCAGCAAAGCAACTCCACACGATCGCCATATTTTACTGTTGGTATACTGTGTGTGTATCTACAGCATTCTTATATTTACTTATATATCCACACTGTATATAAATACATATACTCATTGTGCACATACATACATACTTGCCAAAGTCTACATATAGTTTACATATGGTTTACATATAAACACACACACACATCTATATATATATATATATATATATATAATATATACACACACACACACACACACACACACACACACACACACACACACACACAATTATTATGTATTTATTTCTTTTTTGATACAGATGTCCATATTTATATTTCGAGATTGTATAGTGTACATTTTATACTGTTATATTGGTATAGTACTTTTAGTATTTTATTCTATTATATTGTTTTTTAAATTTCTGCTGCTCTTACCTTTGTTCTGTCCACTTGCCCGTGAGGTTTATGTTATCTCTCTCTCTCTTAATTTATTATTGTAGCATGCTGTGTTAGTTGTATGCAAGATGTAACGTGACCCCTGTTTTCCAAAAGTTCCACAATTAATCCAGCCACAAAATATTATTCCAAAAGGCCCCCTACCAAGTTTGTTTCAGATTGCAAGACCCCACAGAGAATAACCAGGACAGCTGAGAACATCATTAGGCTCTCTCTCCCCTCTGTCAGGATTTATATCCCACATTGTACCTGCCAAGCCACAAGTATTTTGTTTAACTGTATACTGTCTATATGGCTGAAATTACAATAAACCTATTTGACTTGACTTGTCTTGATACCAGTGATGAGCTGTTTATTGAGACATTTTGTCCAACTTCACATTATTGGAAGGTTTTTGTTTAAATGATGTTTAGATTCTTATAGTAATCAAGCCCGGATGAGTCTAGTCTAACTGTTCCCAAAGGTCAACAAAAGTTGGTCAGTTTGGTTACTTTTTCCCACCATGATCAGTTGATTTTAGAAAATCTTGTCCTTCAATAAAATAAATGCTCATTTTACACCACTGTAGGTTAATGCAGCTTCTCATGGTTCCCTAATAACAGGCACAACTTATGATATTCCATCAATGTTTTTATGTGTGATGGGCCTAATGGAGTTGTTAATGAAACTGAGGGCAAACAAAATTATTGTCATGCTTACATTCTTACAGCATTTTGTTCCTTTTTTCCGCATGCTTCATTGTATAAATCATGACAGCAGTGCTGTGCTCTGGAGGGTTTTGGATGCCTTGTACTTTTGGAGGGAAAATAAGTTTCTCAGCAAAATTGCAAAAAAGGTGTTGAGTCAGCTATTTAAAAAATGTAAACGTCAGTCTGAGAAATTGTGAAGCAGCTAAAAATAACTGCACTGCCTTTTGTGGTTACATGTAAGCTGTGAATCATAACATTCTCATATAACATTGATCATTGTGTTTACTGCTTGGTCTGTGTCACAAAAGGAGAGGCACGGAATTTGGATGTATGTGTGAGCAGGTAAATATTTCAACAAAATACTAATCATAAATAAAATGACATACAATGACACAAGACCAGGGGCACACGACATAGGATTTCTTGCTTAGCCAGCAAACTTTGAGCCTTATTCAATCTGACCCTGAATTTTCGGTCTCATGACAGTGAATCACAAAGACATCAAAATGGCAACTTATACTGAACACCTAACTGTTGCAAGCTTGGGATTTCAGATCAAAAACAGCTCCTGGACTTCACTCTCTCACATTAAGTGGCTTAAAGAAGGCCTTTTGGTAAAGCTGCCACGCATTAATAATTATACGTCCTTCCTTCCAATGAAATGATTGCTTTTCCATGTATTCACAGAATACTATTTATCCTTTGTTAAAAATTAAATACCTAAAACATAGGCTGCTTGAATCATCCTCCCAGACAAAAGAGACAACGAGAGGGTTACACAAGTCAAGACTAGAAAGATGTGAGGGATGGCTAAAACTAATTGTACATGGGTGAAAAACGCTAATGACAGGTGGGGGAACCCATGGCAGACTGGCATTCTTAACTTTATGGCAACATTTAATGATAAATTATTGAGTGAATGTACCTTATTCATGTAATGCGCACATGAATAAAACTACATCAACACAATTATTGGCGATGTGTTGATATGTTGTACTTTTTTATGTGGAAGTGACGTACATATTTGAGTTGAGTTTATTCAAGTTTATTGAGTTGATGCAGAACTTTTTTTCAGTGTGCAAAAAGCTCATAGTGAGTATGACAAAGACCGACACACAAGTAAAATGGCCCCTTATAGCACAGCATAGTGTGAAATTCTTTCTCTGCATTTTACCCATTCCTCAAGTGAAGCAGTGGGCAGTCAATGACATAGCACCAAGGGAGTACCTCAGTGGTGCCACTAGCAGTCCTGGGATTCAAACCCACAACCTTCTGATCACATGAGCATCTCCCTAACCACCAGACCAGCCTCCGCCCCAAGAACAGCTAAATAATCAAAGAATGAAGTCATAAACAGTCTCACCGTGTATACTGAGTCAGAGTTGGGACCCTGAGTTGTCACGCCAACATCGCTCTCACTATTTCTGGCCTTCATTCCATCTCCACCTTTCTCAGACAGGGGATGATCCTAAAAGCATCAAAACAAAATTAACCTTGCCCAGTGCAGTATATGAACAAAGTATCTGCCTGAAAAGAAATCATCTAAGCAATTAATAGCACAACCTTCCAACGTAAATGCTAATGAAGCCTTTACATGCCACAGAATTATCATAAATATGAGTTTCAGGCCTAAATGTTTCACACGAATGTCCGTTCAGTCCAAATTATAAATTATTAATACAAGTGGAAGCCATTCTGAAACTCTGGACATTTTGAGTTTTTGGCTTATTACGGGTTCATTATGCTGGTTTTGGTGGTCAGTGGTCTCAGACCACCTCCTGAAGAGATATGAAAGTCTCAGACCACCTCCTGAAGAGATATGAGATTCTCAGACCACCTCCTGAAGAGATATGAGAGTCTCAGACCACCTCCTGAAGAGATATGAGAGTCTCAGACCACCTCCTGAAGAGATATGAGAGTCTCAGACCTCCTTCTGAAGAGATATGAGAGTCTCAGACCACGTCCTGAAGAGATATGAGAGACTGGCTTTATATCTGTTTCAAGTGCACCTTGGGTTTTATGTGGCTTTGCCTTATCCAGATATACTGTGGATATAATCCTGATTGTGACCAAGTGTAAATAGGGTCTTATCATTATGTAATTACAGAATTTTCAAATAACAAACATCATCACCATTTGAGACCGAATAGATTGGTTTCAGGTCAGTAGTTATTACTGGCAATCTGTATCACCTTGCGCCATTTGAAGATGTAAACTGATCCCATGATGCTGAAGAGGAGTAAAATAAGTGTGACAACCAGCAAAGGGGTGGTGCCTGTCTCTAAAGTTATTTCCGGCTGAAGATATCCCACATCTGAGAGACAGAGACAGAGACAGAGAGCAAGAGGAAGAAAGATGATTGTCAGGTGGCCCTTGGATGTGGTTCAACTTTCAAAAGTTTTCTATTGCTCAACCGGCCAAGGGGCGTATGTTCAATATGTCACAAGATTCAGTTGTAAGTAGAGCACTTTCTGTTCCCCATAGAGTTTTTCCTCCAGACCTTAAAACTGTCATCTCACACTGTCTTGAAGCCTGAGTGTTTCCTCAGATTGTAAGTTCCTTTAGATAAAAAACATCTGTCAAATGAATGTGATGTAACGTAATGTTTAGCTCTCTGTCCTTGCTTACATGTTGTAATACAAGCTCATTTGCATCACAGTTGAAACTGATTTGAAAAAGTGAAGTCAAACAGTCTGTCAGTTCTTCAAAAACACCTTGAGCATGGCTTTGTTTTCCAAATGTAGAAATGACTGGTAAGTGGTTTGAACCCAGACTCCATTCTCACTTCAGTGTTATGGTTCACACCACTCAGACAGACTAACCTGTACACATTTGCCTACCCAAAGTTCTAGATGCAACTTTGTTAGTGTGATTGCGGAAGCCATCCCTCACTATAAATGGCTTGGTAATACATAGCAAGTTAATGACCCCTTTCATGGTTGAGTGGTAAAACATGGCACCTTAAATGAAGAGACCCTACGAAACACAATGTACTTAAAATGTGCTTAACCCTACCTTAATTTACCCCTGAAAATACACCAATCCCCTTCATTTGAATTAAGTGGCCGTTAATTTGTTAAACTGGCCCCTTGATTTTATCTTACAGTTAGATTTAAAGGGGACATATTATACCTTTTTTTAAACAAGTTATAATAGGTCTATGGGCTTTACAAAACATGTTCATGAAATTCTTTGCACAACATCACTCTGACATAAAGAGATCTCACCAGCGTTATTTTTGACAGTCCCGTTCAAAAAAATGAATTTTATGCAAATAAGCTGTTGCTGGCCACGCCCCACCCATCCCATGCTTACGCTGTGCGTTTACCCCACGTGAAAAAGGCTTGCCTTTGCCTGTAGCCGTAGCGCTCGGCGTCTTATGCACGTGTTTGTAAAACCAGCAGACAAAAATGGCGGCTCTTCAACTAATCTAGTGGGTGGGGGCTCGACTGGTGAGGGGTGGTTCTATGCAAATTTCCCTACTCTGACATCAGGATATAGGAGCCAAACGGCTCATAGAAGCATATGATTCCTGACACCAAAATCTTTCAATTGACTCACAGAAAATGGATGGATGTTTTTTTCATGCTTGGAGTGCTTATAGGAGCAGTAGAGACCCAAACGGAAACACAAAAGGATGCAAAAAGTGAGTTTTGCATAATATGTCCTCTTTAAGGCATGAGTAAAACCCCTTAATCTTCAATTTAAGGCATTAATTTAGGAGGTTCTATTATTTAAGGGGCCAATTTGAAAAAGAGAGGGGAAACGGCAGTAGTTTTACCCCTTAATCAGCCTTAATCTGTGCACTTTTTCCCTTAATTAAGGTCACTTTAAGGGGTAAAATTAAGGCATTTGGTTATGTAGTGAGAGTCAGAAAAGTGGCCGGTTCAATACTGCGCAGAACGCAGAATTCTTCTTTTTAACACAAACTTTTTTTGGCCATAGAACCAATGTTTATGTGTCTCTAAACACTGGTTTTATAACAACTATGCAATCACACTTTGCATTTTCTAGCGGAAATGCAATCTAGTATTGACTGAATTTCATCCAGCATATAAAACCTTCAGCCATAACCAAGGTTGAGGTAGGGTCAAGTGGCTTGTGGGTTTAAAGGGGTGGACCATCCCTTTCACTGATGACTTTCTGATACTAAAACCAACACTTTTTGTGCACGACTGCACACGACAGGGGACCAGAACCTTTATAAAAGAAGGAAAAATGTTGTGCAAAATGTGTGTGACCCTAAAAAGAGTTTGCTCAAAGTAATTTCTTTTGGAATGAAATGTGGACCCACTGAACCCAGTGCAGAAAGAGGCTGCTGTTTTCACATGGTGCATTTAAATGGATCAATAAATGAACCAAACATACTTAAAACTCAGTTTTAAAGACAACATGAAACAGAAATCGTAATGCATTTTCATTCTAGACCATGCCGCATTTTAAGCATTTCGCTCTTTAAGGTGATGATGGTGTGAGATTAATAATATTGGTCAATATTATTTTGCCCACTTGTGCACGGTGAGGTCATCAAAACACAGGACACATTTTAAAGGCAATTATAAATCGTTACATACTGAAGCAATGCGGGAAAACAAGCTTTTTGTCTGTTAAATGCCATTATATGATAAATTGTGCCTAATATGACCAGAAACATGAACTAACAAGTTACAAAAGGTCCAACTATCATTTTATGTACCTTTTTGTTATTATTGATAAAGATTGCTCCTTGAAAAATTACAGCTTTCAAGAATTAAAACTACTTTATATTAAGCATATAACTTTATCTGATCTATATCTGTGAGTTTATATTCCTATCCTCCAAATTCATTGAATGAATTTCTTATGCATCAAATGCAATTTTACTGAAACAACTATGTAAACAAAAACACTTTTTAATGTAAATATTGCAAAGGAAACATAAAAATTAGAAGCATCAGTCCCTCAGTATCAATTGGCCCATCTCTAGTTCGCACAACAGACTCACCTCGGACAAGCGCTACCCAGTAGACTTGCTGCAGTCGGTACTGGAAGAAATATTCTCCGGAGTCTGAGCTGTTCCCCATGGGAATATTTGCCTGCAGGTTTATGGTTTTAGCAACAGAATTCATATTTTCTAAGTCCTGACTCCATCTTTTCATCTTATTTCGGAAGCAAGAAACCGTGGTTCTGCTGGTGTTGGCTGGGATGGTGACTGTGAGTTTGAAGTAGAGAGTTTCATTTGCTAGCGCCACTCTAGTTCTGTCGTTCACAAGGAGGTCTTTGGCGGCTTGGAGAGAGAATACAGAAAGAATCTGATGAATTTCACTCTAGGTTGCACATTGCTTTGAAAACAACTGACAACAAAAATATTTCTTGGCAAATTTTGTTGACAAAATCCATAACATTGAATAACTTTTTCAGCCCTCAGATTTTTACACCTCCGCTGACTCAAATCCAGCTGCTGGTTTTGAGAACTGATCCTAGATGAGAACTTGCGAAGAGTCACAAGCAGCATTTGCACTTCTTTTCCAGAGCTTTTCCACTAACACGTTCCAAAATGACTCACATTATTTCGGATCTTTATGACAGGATTGTCCCAGTCCAGCCCTGGACAGTTCAGAGTTATAATAAATTAAGTTAATGTAGGCGGGTGCCAAAAAGGGCTCCTTGGAATGATACCACAGCAAAACTGCTTTCAACAAAATTTTTACAAAGGACCATCAAATGAAAGGTTCTTTAGAGGATCAAAGTTGGTTCTACTATTTACTATTTACTACTATTTACTATTGGTTCTACTAATTGGTTCTACTAATAATTGTTTTTGGCACCTCTTTTTAAGCACATACTGGAATATCCATCTAGCTGAGGACAAAGCAGGATCTGTAATTTAGTAAGAATACTTAAGACAAAAATCCTCTCCAATGGCCTGACTAATTGAAGCAAGTAAGAGGACATATCTGTTCAATCTTCACACCCTTGGCCAATCCAGCTGATCCTGCAGGTGCGTTACAGCGAGAAAAACATTAAATTGTCCACTGCTGGCATCAGGACTATCTCTGGAAACCCTGACCCAGTAACATGTAAACATTTTCAACTCAGGGTAACTCTAGTTACAGCCAATAGAATACAAATCACAGTCTGTTTGTCTACAGTCCCCAAGCATCAAAACTATTCAGTGACAGATACTCTGTCAGTAAACGAACAATCCACCTACCTTGACTGGTTTGCCAACAGCCCGTCAGAATAGTGCAGACAATCCCAAACTGTACTGCAAACATGCTGCTGCTGCCCCAGGAGGTGGATTTTCAAAGCAAAGTCCTTGTTTGCTGTATCCTTGTACAGAAGAATCGCCAGATTCATAACTGTCTGCTGACCACAAGAGAAGTTCTTGACACTCTACGTCCTTCCCTAATCAAGTGACTACAGGAAGTTATGTCACATCACTAGATATCGCTAGAACTTACTTGACAAATGTTTCTCAGTATACCTTCTGCTGTTGATCCCACGTGAATCTTTGACCATACCATCGACTTCTGACCGTCGTCTACAGCAATGGAAAAGTCCTTCCTAAAAACACAACACCAGTGTTGCTCTCAAAATGCGAAGAGTCACAAGGCTTCATTCTCTCACTCTGTCAGATCAGGTTAGGTCTCACACAATGCCTCGCACACAAGTTCCTCTTTTTTGTGCTCTTATCACCACAGCCTTTGCTCATCTGCTCTCTCTTGTAAATACGCATATGGTGAATGAGTGTTTTGGGATAATCCATTTGAGCAGATTTCATACTATTGACTAGTGACTACAATGTTCTCTCTCTCTGTTTCTTCCTTTGCTTCTCTGCCTCTCCCGACCCCTCGCTGGCTGATGGTATTTGATACTTGAAAGATTAGGAGTGGCGCCCAAAAGGGGTCAAAATGAGTCAATTAGCCAAAACATGCTGTCTGACGTTTGCTTTTGTAGCTTTGCCCGGGGCTACAAGGCTAACAGCTATCAAGTGATGGACCTTTAGGTACACTAGTCAGCAAACTGCATGGCTAAATCATACACTTGCCTCTAAGCACATTCAGTTGTTAAAAAGATTACACAAAACTGCATTTTCTTTGCCAGTTCACTTATTCATCGCTTTGCTTTGTATCTACCAACCAACAAAGCCTCTGGCCTTTTTAAAATATCTCCATTCTACAAGCGAATTACATGTGATTCTACAGGCTGTTCGTATTTGTTGCTTAGTGTTGTTTCATATCAAGCAATTGTCCAACTTCACGCTAAAAACATCTGCCACTCGGTCAGCCTGAATGCTTTTCTCAGCTGCTGGTTCAGCAGCCTTTTAACAAGCAACCTTTTAACAGGCTCTCTGTGGGCTAACTGGACTGTATCCTGTCCTCTTTAGACATATAGCTAACAGTCTCCAGTCATACTGTCTTGGAGATGACTGAAGGGGTCAACTTCCAAACTATAGTATCCAAAGTAAAGAGTATATGGCTAAAAAGTGAGCAACAAGCTGTAAATGTCTGAAATTATTCTTGTAATGTAAACATTTAGCACAGTCAGCATGTTCTTACAAAGCGCATTGCAGGGTCTCTCCATTAAATATTGCGGTGTACTGCCATGCTAGACATAATTTGTGTCTATTTGGTCTTAAACAAGTTTAAAAAGTCAAAATTGTACCATCTTTCAATATTGTGCTTTATGGAACTCTCCACCACCACAGAAAGGCCACACCCCTCTCCTGCCCCTTTGCGGCTATAACAGCTTCCACTCTTCTTGGAAGGCTTTCCACAAGATTTTGGAGTTTCTGTTGGAATCTGTGCCCTTTCATTTTGTAGAGCAAGAATGAGAAGGCCTGGCTCGCAGTCTCTGTTCCAGTTCATCCCAAAGGTGCTGTATGGGGTTGAGATCAGGGCTCTGTGTGCCATTTAAGTTCTTCCACACTGAACTCATCCAGCTGTGTCTTTATGGAGCTCGCTTTGTGCACTGGCGTACAGTGATGCTGGAATAGAAAAGGCTCTTTCCCAAACCGGGTCCTCATGGCGTCTTGGTATGGTGAAGCATTAAGATTACCTTTCACTGGAAGTAAGGCGGCCTAGACAAGCCCAAGCACAAACCCAAACCCTGAGAAACAGGTGTGTCCCAATATGACTGTCCATATAGTATAGCACCTAGCATTAATCTTAAATGTTTTTTTTTAACTTTGGATGGGTAGAAAATGTCATACCCTTTCTAAGACAGAGCTCACATTTTAAAGGTCCTTCTGTTTATGTTTTGACATCCAATAAAGAACAGAAGTCTAGACAGCAACGGCCGCTTAGCAATGGACTAAGAAAATAAGGCGGAGTTTAGGGTTAAGTACCGGATTTTGATTGAATAGACAGTTGAATAGACCAACATTTACAGAAAACAAATACAAATTTCACAAAATCCAACACTGAACAAGCCACTTTGAATGGCAAACATGTCTTGACCGATGCCCTGAGCACATCTGTGATAAGAGGAAAGAGGAATCTGGTATAAATGTGTGTTCTGGTTTTGGCTGCTAGATGGCAGCAGCAGATTAACTCAAATCATCCCTCTGCTCTTCACAAATCACAACAAATACCTGTCTGGTTGTTTAAATTTCATACAGAAATTTAAACCGAGCCATAAAGTAGACCATGATTTTCCTCTATACTGTGAGAATTTATTGTCACTGAAATTATTAAAAACACACAAAAAAATCTCCTTTCTGCTTCATAGGTTGACTCAGTGTTTTTTATGGATTGCTTTTGTAGGGGAAACTGCTTAGGAAAACATGATGAACTATGAAATGAAAATGAGTTTGAGCTTGATGTAACTGGGCATATACACACACACACACACACACACATACACGAACACACACAGAGTCCATTTACGCACTTGTAATTGAGCCCTTGGCTCAATTTCTAGCTTCTGACAGCGCTAAAAAGGGGGG
>JBBPCX010000088.1:24774766-24797644 GCA_037974365.1 Hydrocynus forskahlii | reverse complement strand
TTAATGAGGAAAAGTATAAAAACACTGCTGTAATCAACACTCTCCTCTCACAATGTGACCAGTTGGATGGTAAAACATTACTAGAAGTTCGTCAAAGGTAATTATTGCCATTTTATTTCAGAGTGAACAAGAGATTTGATTTCTTTACAGTTCTGTAAACGCTGCATCATTTCTCTTATTTTGGTGTTTTGTCATTTCCTTTAAAATTATTCTTTAAAGAACAATATTTTTATTTAGAAATTTGGTCAGCAGCTCTTAAAAACTAAGACAAAGCTGTTCAGTTCAATACTGATAAAACCTGAGAAACTGAACATTTTTGCAATGGTCTCTCATTTTTTCCAGAGCTGTATATGTAAATTTTGTAAATGTAAATGTAAACGAACAAGCTCATTACTGGCAATACATATATGTAACGTATACAATAAATGTATAAAACCAATTGTACCAGTTCTCGGTATACACAGAAATCGCTCTGGATAACAGTGCCTGCTAAATGCCCATAATGTGTATGTAATTTTGTAACTTAGTTTCATACAGCACTGTGCAAAGGTTTAAGGCAGCCAAAAAAACTTTGAAACCATTTACCTCTGCAGTAACTGCATGGATTTTTTCAGTTCCACATTTGTTCAGTTTTGCACAGTACTGTTCTGCATCGACTGACAACTGAAACAAATGACCTTTTTGAAAGGAATTCAAACAGATACACTGAAGGTAAAAACACAACAACCAGAACCACTAGTGCAGTGGATGCCAGCCCCAGCTTTCCTCAGCTTCAGTCGTGTCGTGGTTTGGGGGTGTACGGGGTGAAGAAAACGATGCTGACGCCACGTGAGATTTCTCCCTTTTATTAATTGTCAACACTGTTTTGTACAAAGAGACAGAAGAATATATCTTAGCACTTATATTCACACAAACTGTGTCCGTATTCTCAATAGCTTAAGTATTGTGAAATTTCCCGTTAAATTATTGTCGTAATCTTAAACACAGGTAATCTCTCTCTATACAAAAACGGAATAAAGAGAAACCATTTGGTCATATTTACACAAGTCTGTACAATTGTTGACCTTTGTGTAACATTTAAAAGAAGCGTCAAAAAAACGAGGAAGAGAAAAGAAAGAGAATTAGAAAGATTAGTTTTATAGTAAAGACAACAAAGGCAGACTTTTGTCTCGTAAAATTGGGTCCTCTAATTCTATTCAAGTGGAGTTTCTAGCCTTGGTGACGTGATGTCGTTATTACCTCTACGGTGGTTTACAAAACCTTCCTAACAAAAATGTATCCCAAATTTCCATAGCTTAGAATAGTTTTCTCTCTATATTAAAAATCACGGAAAAGGGGACGTCGTTATTTACAGCAAAAATTCTGACATTACAGTAGACAGCCATTGCACTGTGCTCTGTGTCTCAACTCACACACACACGCACACAAACGCACGCACACACACACACACACACACACACGCACACGCACATGCACACGCACACACACACACACACACACACACACACACAGAGGTAATCAAGCATGAATCCAGGCACATGTACAATAACCTGTGACATACAGTACCAGAGAGGGGACGTGAACTGCAAAGCGAGTGGCGAAACAAAGACTGATTAACGAGCAATAAACACCAACCTTAAACTCTTTCCGTACCAACGTCAAATCTCAGGAAGCCTATAGGATAAGAATGATTACAGAGTGCAAAAAGAAAATGTAGGCTACTATTTCTAACTTTCCTTCTCTCTCTCTCTCTTTCTAACAACCATTGTCTCTCGCCCTCCACCTACATTTACGAAAAATGAGGCCTAGCCTGTTATTACAGAGCCTCTACCAAAAGGGTGAGAGTTAAAACAGTTATAGGAAGAAGGACATTGTTTTAACTGAGGAAGAGCAACACCTTCCCTTTCAAAAAGACAGAGACAGACAGATATGCACTTCCCCTACCCTGCGTTTGCCAGCTACAGGCAGGAGAGCTTATAAAAAACTCTCCCACACACAAAAACATAAAGAATGACAGAAAACATAGCAGTCCAAGTCTGTCACCACATTGCTCAGTGAATATTTTTCTGCAAACACACCGAGCTAAAATTGACCCACCTGTGCTCCACCCACAAATGCTTCCTTTTGTAACAACTGTTAGTGGGACAAGCTTTACAGAACGCGAGCAAAAATGTCATTCAGGTAAATAAGAAAATGTAGCACAATTTTTGTTAAAATACTTAAATATTTTTATTGGACAGTGCTGCTAGAATATGTCAATGTAATTTTTCACATGAATGAATTAAACTAAAGTTGGTGACAAATTCTACATTTTCAACCTGCCATTTTTGAATAGCTACAACAACAGTCCATCTTGTGGTTTTTGTTTTTATGTAGTTAAGTAGTAATGATACGTTCAAATCGTCAACTGGGAAACTGGCAAACTGAATGAATGAACTGGCACTCAAATGGCCAACGAAGTCCTATTTCCTATTGTTTCCCACTCTGGATTCCAGATACATGATTTTCTGAAGTGTGATATATTATGCAACCTTCCACCTTTTCCATCTGTGAAAATTTGGCAGTGAATGTGAAAAACTATGAAAAGCTGATGCCCTTCTGTGATACCTGTGTGCTTTTTAATACAGCAAAGAAAAAGCAGGATATGTATTCTCCATGCTTCCTTTTTTTCAGAGTAGTGACTATCTTTGAACAAGCGCCCGAACAGAGTGAGGTTATATTTACTACTTTCAGGGTTTTTTTTGCATTTGCAACGTATTTTTGCAGCCTAGCGATTAGCACCTGAACACAACATAAATCTAAATAAATGGGCCAACATTAATGATTTGCACACACTGACAAAAGCGAAGTTTTACGCCCAAGTTTGTAACTAAATGCTATTTTTCTCAGCATTCTATAAAATGTATCAGTAGCTACAGCAGAACAGATTTGTGAGTGAAGCATGGGGAGTTCAACTGAAGAACTGAAAGCACTGAATGACTAGTGTACCCTCAATAAAGCAAAGTAGATAAAAAAAACGTAAAGGTGCCTCTGAACACATTTTATGGTTTAGAGAGCCAAACCATGCAAATAAAGTTCTTCCCACATATTTTTTCCAAACACAGCTATGAAAGATTAAGATTTCAAATGCTTCAAGTGACAAAAGTAGCCCTATATGATCATAAGATTGAAAAGAAATTCTCACGGTTATATTCCTAACTTAGGAAGCCACTGTTTGTGTTTGCCCGACGACATAAAGTGAGAACTTTAGGCCGAGGACGTCAATGCCTTCTTCGAATGCGACCTTGTATTAACATCTCAATTTCCACAGACCATGGAAAGACGTATTCACCTCTGCCAGCATATATGCCATAGCGTATCAGTGACTAAATTATATACAACTGCTCAACATTAGCTTGGTATGGCACTAACTGGTACAACTTAAGCAAAAGAAATACACATGTTCCTCTCCAAAAAAAGAAAACACTAGACATGGTCTTTGAATTCTACGTCATCTAAAAGCAAGAATGTAAAAGCAGGAATGTAAAATAGAAAGAAAGATGCATGCATGTCTCTCACAATGTACTCACAGTTTCACAAACTCTCACACACAGACTTAGCTAAAAAAATGAATAAATGTGGCAATAAATGTGAAGTTATTTTTTAAAGTCCACAAAACCGATATCATATACACATCAATTATTAACCAAATAGTATAAACATTGTGCTTAAATTGGAGATCAGTTTGGCTGATAGTATGTTTACAAAATTTGAATAAAGAAAATGTGTTTCACACAACAAACTCAATTGGAGATCTACCAGAAAGATTCAAATGATTGGTGCTTCAAAAGACTATGGTAAACAAGATGTGGCACATACTAGAAATAATGCCACTAAAAGGAAGAGACTTTCATTCTCAATTATATGACTGGGTTAGTTATTTAGTTGATCTCATTACATAATTGGCTACTTAGAACAATAGCTATTAAGAACTTTTTGTCCATCCTTTTTGTCTGATAATACTAGACAAAACACCTCAACTTCTTCAATTGTAAACTGTCTCAAAATGTGAGTGATCGAAGTGATGTTTTGACTGCGATTGTCTCGGAGTTGTTGAACTTATGGTCATAAAAATGTGTAAACTTTGTCCAAGCCTTAATTAAATTAGCTCTGTTTCCATTGCAACATAATTCAAAAGGAATCAAAAACATTCCATTCACATGGGGAGAAACAGTGTTTACGCAAAATCCTCAAATGTTAAAACTGTTAAAATTGTCAGAATCTATAACATCTGCTTCCAAGAATCGGGCGGGTCATAATTTGTGAAAAATGTAAAAGTGTTAAGACAACAGGTTTCTAAATATTCTAATTTGGATGTTGTTTGGTACTCGTTTTGTGGCCAGGTTGAATTGTGCGACTATTCAGTTCTATTTTAATTTGTTCCTAATTTAGTAACACAATTTGCTAAAGTTACATCCTTGCTGTCTGTGCACTGTACAGTGTGAAAAAAAGGAATATTTACATTTAAAAAAATACAAGCGAATGCTGAGACAAAGAGCTCTTTCATAATATCCCTCAACACCCAGTTCATGGTGGGCAGAGTGCTTCCCAAAGGACAAAGTGGGCACAAAAAAAAGGAAGAAAGAGAAATGAACAAACTCTAAGTGGAAACAAAACCATGACATTGGTTTTAATTTGCTGCTTGATCAAAGACTTGCTCAAAAGATAGGGAGAGGGAGAGGAAAAACAGTTTTGTTGTTTTTCAAGCACTTGAACTTAACCCCCTGAAGCTCAACTCTGTGTATGACCATCCCTGTCCTGTCTGTGGATGTGAAAGTCCTCTTATACTATTTTTCCCTGGTTTTAACTTCATTAGCTGCTTAAGAAACTAGGGTGAGGGAATAATGAACACACTCCAGTTGATGTCTCTAGAATACGTGACTCGCAGTAGATTCCAGATCAGGTGCTTACATCACAATGAGAATGATTCCGGAATAAAACATGAATCATTCGATAACCAATCATTGTGCAGTGACCAGAAAGTTACCATGGCAATATAACCTGTATAATTAGAATACTGGGACAGCGGGTAAGGCACATAATGTGCTGTGTTCTAAACCAATGTTGTACTGACATTAATGCAATGTTATAAAAATCGTAAAACCATAAAAAGAGATCATAATAAATGTCCTTCACAACAATATCTCGAGTACAGTTGACGTACTTTGCATCATGCCTTTACATACATTTTACAACACTCCATATCAGAAATAAAATTAACATGAATAATCAATAGTAAAGAATCTTAAAAGAAAGCAAGTTTGTCTACATTTCTTCTGGCTTGGCATCGTCCCTGGCAGAGGGCGCATTCTGCATGGTGGTCCTGGTGTTCCACAGCATGGCAGAATGGAGCGAAGACGTAAGACAATGCAAGCTCAGTTGACAAATAAGATCAAATAAGATCTCATGATCAAATAAGAAGCTTCCTGCAAAGTATTGTTCTAACAAAGAATTGTAACTAGAGTACAAATATATAACAGCATTATAACATCCAGAAATCAAGCCCAAACTGAACATCATAAACATTGTAATCATATCTAATAATATTATTGTTAACAACGTTATCAATACAATTATTGTAAGTTTTACCCTGTTGTTTCAAGACGACAACTGATTTCCATTCATGATTGTACCAGGTCTCCACACCTAAGCTGGATCGGACGTTTCGTTTTGGCGTAAGGAGCAGAAAAATAGGAGGGATAAGAAAAGACGAGAGGATAAAAGAGAGGGAAACGCAGAGTTCGTCACTCTATAGTGAGCAGGTCCCATCTCTCTATTTACACACATGGCCCCTACAGCACTCTTCTAAAGCATGGGTCAGTTCCTCTTGCTCACATTCTTACTCTTCCTTTTGATCGTAAAAGTACAAAGCAGACACAGTAGACATTGTCTGTCGGTTTATTCCCTAGTCAGTTTCAATGTCTGCTGCCTCCCTTCTTTAACTTTCCATGTTTTCTCTCTCTCTCTCTGTCACTCTCTCTCTCCCTCTCTCACTCACAGTCGAACTTCAGACATCAGACTCAATACTGGAGAGCTTCTCATATACGTGTCCATTACTAGAGCCGTTGAACGGTCTCTGTCCTTGCCCCATCCCTAACCCGTCCCTTGCTGACAGCAGCTTGTTGTTGCCCGCCACCCCTCCATGGTGGTTGCTGAGGGGCCCGCCCAGGCACAGCTCCTTGGGAAACCGGGGTCCCACGTTGGACATGACCCCTGCAGAGGCGGAGGCTGGCAAATAGGAAGTCACCCCCATGGAGCCTCGGAAGTCTGCCCGGTTGTTGTTGAGGAGCTGCTGCTGCTGTTGCGTCTGTTGCTGCTGCGGCTGTGTCTGCTGCTTTTTGACGTAGTACGATTTGGCGCCATGTAATAGGCACTGGTCGTCCCCGAAGGTTGGGATGAATGGGTTCTGGTTCACCTTATCTGGGTAGAGAGATTTAGACAAGGAGTAAGTCCCGACCCCTCGGGTACCGCCCATACCTCCTCCTCCTCCTCCCATCATGCCTCTATCCCTGTCCCTCATGTCCCTCTCGCCTACCGAACGACGGTGCAACCCACCTTCACCCCCACGGAACAAGCTAAACGATGAGCCCCCACCCTTCCCCCGGTCCCCGGCACCAAAAAAGGACGTCTCCCGTTCCCCTCCCGCATACCGCTCGAACATCTGGGCATAAGGGCTCGCACCTTCCATATAACGATCTTTGTCTTTCAGGCTCACGCTCCGCGGCGGAGGAAGCATGGAAGCCCCACCACCTCCGAAGCCTCCTGAGCCTCCCATCCTGCCCGCCCCTTCTTTCTGCAGGTCTACGAATGTGTCATAGGAATGCTGCCTGCGCAGGACCCTGCCACCGGGGCCAAACTTGCGCCTTTGCGCCTGGGTCTGGGCCCCTCCGCCTCCCTTCCCACCCTCCAGGAGGAACTTGCCCCCTATCTGATCCAGGAGGAGGTGGTTATCCTCGCTGATGTCATATAAGTTGCCCGGCTTCTTGCATGAATCACACCGCTTGCAGGTGGCTGAGCTCGGACGGCTGGAAACTTGTCCACTCCCCCCACCTCCTCCTCCACTGGATCCCCCTACACCACCCGCAGCTGCATAGCCCCCACCCCCTCCTCCCCCATGCATGCAAGCTGGCTTGCCACCTCCACCTCCTCCTCCACTGTGGCAGTTACGGCATTCCCAGTCCCCGCCGGTCAACCCCCCCACCCCTCCAACGTTCTTTTCCCAGCATGCATGGCCCTGCTGCCCAGGAGATCCTCCTCCTCCTCCTCCTCCTCCTCCTCCCACTCCACCCTTAGACTCTGTCTTCTTAGATTTACCTTTCAAGAAATCGTCCACGGGAACCAAACTAGTGCACGCTCCCCCGCCACCACTGCTGCCGACTACGCCACCACATCCACCCCCACCCAGACCCCCTCCACCGCCCATTCCAGGAGCATCACTCAAATCCAAATGTTCCCATGGGGATGCCCCTTCCTTGGATCGGAACTGGTCCATGTAGTAGTCCCTCAAGTTCTCTTTGTCACGGAACATGTACGAGGAGCTGTTGCTCCCTCTCTGGCTCTTGCGTTCAACAGGTGGGGTGGCTGAACGGTGTCCCTGCGTGACCGGGTGGTGGTGGTGATGGTGGTGGTGGATGGTGTGGTGGGTGCGTCTCCGGAAGCCCAGCTCAATTTCGTCCTGCTCCCGACGGGACTTGGCAGATGCTGGCCTCTTTTTCAGACTGTCCCTGTACTGCTTGCGTCTCTTGGCGTTGCCTTCGAGATTGCCATAGGTCACGGTGTGAGTGGAAATATCCGATACATCTGAGCGGATATTCCCGTCGTCCCCTCCCGAGCCCGTCCCACCTCCCCCGCAGTACCTGTCATGTCCCGCTATAAACCCTGAACTGGACGCCCCACCCTTGAAGGAGAACTTCCCGTACAGATCAGGTAGGCCAGACTTGAAGCTCGACTGGGTGGGATGGCCCGCAATCAGGTCAAACTTTTCCCTGTTCCTGTGCGTCAGCGACTGCCGGGGCTGGGTGGTGAAGATGGGCGCTACCCCTCCCCCTAAGCTGTCACAATCGTACATCCCACCCTCCAACGAACTGGCACTCCCCAAGCTACGAGGTCGGTTAGGCAAGGGACCCGACATACCCAGAGCCAGTGCGGATCCCGTGCCCCCATGGTGGTGCAGGTAATGATCCTGGTACAGGTTACTGTCCTTTAGGTGCATGTTCCCAAAAGTCCTCTCCACATCACTCACA
This sequence comes from Hydrocynus forskahlii, assembly GCA_037974365.1. NCBI lineage: Eukaryota > Metazoa > Chordata > Actinopteri > Characiformes > Alestidae > Hydrocynus > Hydrocynus forskahlii. Next base: position 24,789,362 of record JBBPCX010000088.1, on the reverse strand, counting down.
TAGTCGCTGAACATATTGTCTTCGGGCAAGTATGGTGGCGGAGGCTTGCAGTCAGTATGGCCTCCCAAGCTTCGCCGATGCTCACTGATGTCGTAGACAGCTGACTCTCGGTGGCTGTAATCCAGGGCACTGTGAGGGGAGCCGTTGACCCCAGGCACGGAGGTCATGTTTTTGGCAGTGCGCAGCAGACGAAGAATGTTGGAGTGTGTGTTGTTCATGTTCATGTTCATGGTGGCTGATGGGGAGTTGAGGCCCGATTTGTTCTCCTCAATCTGAACGCCATGAATGCAGCTGTAGATGCCCTGAAGAGGGAAGCAAAATGCAAAAAACAACTATTAGTATTATATTAAATCATTTGCAATGTTGTAGTGAGCCTGCATCACAGCCTGGTTTGTGAATTGCTCTGCCTTAGACTGCTAGACCCTACAGCTACACCACATGCTGCATCTGCAAAGCAACCAGCACAGTGGATGACCCTAAACACCCCACTCACACACTTCTGCTCACAACACTCAAAAGGTTCTGTAGAGCTCGGGCCTTCACTGCCAGGATACGAAACAGTTTCTTCCCTGGGCTTTCATCCCCAACCATACTTCACACACAAACACTCTCTTGAACTGAACTGCTTTGTTGTCCTGCACATAAATGTGTAAATACTTACACCAAGATCACACCCAAAATGACCCCTCAAACAGATTCACAGTAAATTGCCTTTTATTAAATATTGTACATTTTTATATCTCCTTGTCTATTTTTTTGCTCTTTATTTTTGTATTGTACTTCTACCTCATAAAACTTTGCATTTTGTCACTTGCACTCTTTTTTTGCACCTTGTATCATTCTGTCCTGCTTGCCCGTAGTCTTGTGTTGATTTTATTTTCTTTGTGTTGCACCATGGTCCTGGAGAAATGCTGTTTCATTTCAACGTATACTGTGTATATTGTGTAAATGACAATAAACACCTACTTCTTTTGACTTGACAAAAGGTCTCTGAAATTAATTCTACAACCCCCTGAATTGATTTTCTATAAAGAAAAAGTCCTCTAAGCAGTGCTGTTTTATAGGTAGAGGCAAAATTGAGATCAATTTTATAATGAGACAGTAATGAGGGGGTCCAGGCTCCTGCTGAAAAAATAGTGAGTTTCTGATGGGACTTTATAGTGAACTGGATGAAACAATGAACGATGGGTTCATTAAAGCTTCATACATCAGGACCCAAACCCTGCGCCGTCAAAGGAATATGAGTGAGCGAGAAAGAGAAGGAGAAAGATAGTGAAAAAAGGCAGCGAGATGAACAGAGAGACAGAGACAGAAGGAATGATTGATGACAGTGTTGGAGGGAGGCTGGTTTTCACTGACAATCAATAGTGTAAATCAATGTGATTAAAATTCAGCTGACATTGTTGTGTCTCTTCGGTCAGCTTCTTTAGTACTAAAGACCCATCAAGAAAATTAATTACACAGCATTATCTAAACCTCTTCAGCCTAATCAAGATCCCTACATGTACTGCTTGTTTAATCCACTTATCCACATTTCAATACACAATCAAATATAACAAAGGCTGGAACGTAGTATTCTTTTCTTGCATATTTGCATATTGCATGTCAGTCCCTTTTAATAAAAACGCCTAAAATATCTTAATGATGAATGTCATAATGAATAACCACATGAAAACCAAAATTAGCACCTGCGGGGACACAGTTAATAGAATTCTGTCCCAAAAATATTCCAAAGGTTAAAGGTGGCTCCCCTGTTGGCGTTTCACAGCCTTCTCCGAGAGGCCACGTCAGAAACAGTTTCTTGTCTACCTCTTAGTCACTTTTTCTGCCTCACCATACCCATCCGTTCTTCTTGTGTGCTTCCATTGTGTCTGCCTTATCTCCACTACCTCCTGTGGTTTTTTTTTCAACCTCAGGTCATCCTTGCCAGCTTGACTCTTTTCTCTCATTTATCTCCTAACCCCTTCATCTGATTGGACTGGTACTGACATATTCTCAGCTCTATGCTATCTTGTTCTTCTTTCTTTTTCCTTTCTTACTCTAGAGGGTCCTACTACTTCTTTTTATGGTCCATTCCTTTTTCTTTTCCCAAGTGCATTGTTTAGTTTTCTGACTCTTTTACGTTTCTGTCTCTTTTTCGTGTCACTCTTGCTTCATCTTCTATCCCTGTTCTGCTCCTGCACTATTTAATATTTGAACACGTTTGATCATACAGTTCCACAACAAGAAAAGGTTCGCTGCTCAAAGGGAATGTTATCACAGATTTTATTTCCGTGCAGGGACACAGTCCGTACAACAATACACTACAAAGTATGTGACTACAGTAAGGGTTACAGGGACTTCATTTGAGTAAAATATGTAAAGTAACTCAATTAATATAATGAAACTGGTTTAAATAATATGATACACACACCAATTAGCCAAAAAAAAAAAAAAAACGTAGCGTACTTTATTAAAGCAGCTATTACTTCTGATAGAATTCTCAAAGTTACCAGCCTGCTGGCTCATTCTTCTTAGCTGGAAATCCCTCGCCCTCCATCTCCCTCACGCTGGATTTATAAGGTAATGTCAACAACTAGAACAATCCGATCCACAGCTTATGGCCCCTTGAAAAGGTTTCAAAAACCTGGCACTCCTTTTTAGACTACCGTCCAAATACATTTAATGCAAACGCTTTAGATTACCAACCCCCACTACCTACCACCCTACCTTTCCCCCATCCCTCTTTACTCTTTTATATCAATTGTCAAACACAATTAAGCTCTTCTATCAAATACAATTAAGCTCTATTCTTAACTTTCGTCTGTCCTTATTTTTTATTTATCTTCTCTTACTAAAAGATCATTTGAAAGAAAAAAGTTTCTTTAAACTATTAAATTATAAAATACATTTTCACAGGTTTTAAAATCCCAGTTGGAAATCTGGATGGAAGACTAGGCAGTACCTTAATTATAATGTCGCCACACTCATTCAGCAGTTTTTATTGGCGACTGTGCCAATATTTCAGCCACTGAAGACTGAAACAGCAGAGACTGTAGGTCAGAAATCATCCCTAAACCAAGAATTGAACTTCATTTTAACGGTAATTTAATTTTTGAAACAAAATAATTGTGTCTGTTTTGCTATGCAACATGTTCCTAATACGTTCTTTGACAAAATTAGGCTGGAGTTTAGATTCACTACAAAGTGTTGCATTTAGAACAAGTCAATTGTTTGGTTCAGGAAGTTCTGGAATTTGGTTCCACTCACCCTGCTAATAGAGAAGGTGACGCCGGGCTTGCCCGAGCACACGCCCATGAAGCAGAAACGTAGCTGCCAATAGAACAGGTGCTCCGCGATAAAGGTGATGAGCGACAGCGCCATTGCCGCCCCCAGCATGTAGAAGACTCCAGCCATGTTGTCCACGTCCAGCTGGCTGCTCATCACTTCATTCTTCTCGTTGTGACAGATTCCAGTCAGCCACAGAGCCTCCAGCTCCTCCATCTCACCTGCACAGAGAGAAAGAAAGGGGTGGGGGGGAGGTGGAGAGAGAGTGGGAGAAGGATGCCAGATTTGGAGGATGAGTAATGGCGGAATGGAAGAAGAAAGAAGAGGTTTGGATGGAAAGAGAAAGTGACGAATGGGGGGGGGGTGAATGGATGAATGGATTACAGAAGGAGAGAGAGAGAGAGGTGAATGTTGCGAGTATGGCAGCAGAAATGGAGTTTGTTTAGGGTGAAGGAAACAAAGCGATTGAGAGAGTGAGGAGAGAGAGAGAGTGATGAGTAAGTGGGTGATATCTGGCCTTGAGTAAAAGTGAGTGCACTGTAGTGTACTGTAAGTCCAAATGTGTGTGTGTGTGTGTGTGTGTGTGTGTGTGTGTGTGTGTGTATGTGTGTGTGTGTGTGTGTATGTGTGTCAGAAACAGACTGACTATAAATGTGTCTGGAAGAAAAAAATTGAAGAAGCTGCTTTAGGTGTTTTCAAGGGTTTTTTTAAATGTACATCAGGATTTTTCCTCTGCTGTGAGTGCATGTGGCTTAATGCATTATTTTCTGAGATTTGCATTAATACACTTTCGTCTGTTCGTGTCTATCTTCATCTGCACGCATTTGTTTAGAACTTCTCCAATGCTACGTGTGGTAAACAAATTAAGGCCCCTGCGATGTGCAACATTTGTCATGTCGCATTACTCCCGATGCATTCCCGACAGAGCGCCTCCTCATTAATGATTGATTACGAGCGTCACTTGTGATTTGGTTCCTGGAGCTAAGGGGGGACCTTAAGGTCCCAGCAGTCCTCAAAGGAGAAGCAGGATTTTGCTGCCAACCTTCAATTCACTCACTGTCTATCCAAACCATCCTTAGAGACAAACGGAGCTGCGTCTTTGAAGTGGTCTGACTGTTTACCGTCATCATGCCCAGAGGGTAAATACTGGCAATGAAGGTGGTGCAGTCAGCTTGTGCTCTAGTGTTGAGGGTGGAGTGGGAACTAGGCCTCCAAGCATCTTTTTTGGACCCCTTAAATTGGTACTTATGCAATTTTGCACTTAAGACTCCTGAGTGGCTATGAAAACTTACTAAATGCTTCCAGTGTGGGGCTAATAAGTGCCACAACTGTCTAATCATCAGGAGATCATAAGGTCAGGCCCCGGTGATGCCACAGCCATCTGTGGACAGAAGTCCAAGACAGTACAATTAGCTCTGTTCTCTCTAGGTGGGTAGGATGGCCACTCCTCTCCCCTTCACCCAGTGTGATGCTAGCCAGTGACCATCTGTTAGCGTTCCCCTCCAACCATGCAATGATGTTGCTCAGAGGAAGCACATGCCATCCTTCACCCTCCCAGTGTTGGTCACACTGCGGGGGAATCCTAGCTTGCAGGTGAAATTGGACATGACTAAAAAACTTCCATTGTTATCCTGCATTAAAATGTGTTGATCTGAAAGTGATGATATAAATCAAATCAAATTGGGCTATTTACAAATGTAAAGATCACATGTGTATTGTTTTGTTGTACTGGAATCTAATATTTAATCTGTGTACAGCCAGAATATTTTACGATGAACTGAATAACTTTCTAGAATCGTAACAGGGTCAGAGATTTATACACCTACTTACAGCACAGACTTGGTAGCGACACATAGTCGTATAGAGTGAAAATACTTTCTCTACAGGGAACAAACTTGAAAATTCTCTACAGGGAATAAACTTGAAAACTTCTGCTTTTCTTAGTGCATGATGTCTCATCACAAATTCTCACCTCATCAGAATCACATAGCTAGGTTTTTATTCATTTACGATCATATTCATATGGGGGCCATTTACTGTTTTACTGTCTTTTCTTGCACTGAGGCAAAACTCCCCAGTTACTCCACAGGTCATACCCATAAGCAGTGGGTCTTCTTGGATGCTAACAAAGTAGTTCTGGTGGTATCTGTGAATCCAGAGCTTGCTCCACCATGGCCTATTTAAAGTATGTTATAGAGAAGCTCTGAGAAGACCTACAGGCTTGTCGGAGATATTTCTTTCTCTGTCAGCGCATCGGTTTCCCCTTGTTGAAGGAGAACTATCTAGACTGCTCCCTTTGGACATGCATGTGCATGTAAGAGAAAGAAACAGGATAGTGAGAGTGTGACTGTGTTTCTGTGCAAATGTGAATGTCCATGTGTGAGGCGCGTTTGTGTGTGTGTGTGAGAAAGAGCTCCAGTATGCTCGTCACACACACACACACTTGACGCCATCCCCAATTCACTCGAGGGCCGCCACAAGCTAGCCTTGACACGTCTAACTAGGGCACTATTCTCGGTCTTGGCTCCTATATAATATTATACAATGCCTAGCGGCCAGGAAATAACAATGCATGACACACCTGAGCATACCTACAGCAGACCCCCCAAACGGGCAGCTGCCGTGTCGCTAAGCTAACGTGTGTCACTAGCAGCGCATGTCTATTCGCACGCATGAGCAATCACTCAAAGGTAGCCCGGTAAGTAGGCCAGGGCTAATTTAGGCTAGCAAGAGAGCGATTTGTGCGGATGGGTCCCCACGATGCGGCTCTGATATCTTTACACAACAATACATGATCCACAACGTCTAAATCCATTAGCACTATTTGTGCTCGCAGCAGAGCATGTGAGCCGCGCTCTTCGTGTGAGGGACGAGATGGACTTGTCAGTGACGGCTTGGGCTCGTTAGGTGGATGAAATGGAAAGTGGTGGAAATGATGGGCTGGAGTAAAAATTCCAAGATCACCACTTTTCATTAACACAACACAACAGCTGAACAGCACAATCTTGCTTTTCTTGTTTGTTGTCTGTCGTGCCACATATATTTTGAAATGTGAGTATATTTTCATGTCTTTTGAAGAAGGACTAAATGTAATACAGAATTTAATTCATCTACCAGATATGGTGCTATATACCGTTCCATGATTGATGATTGTGTAAAACGTTTAGATTTCTTTCTGAACTGTCTGTAAAAGTGAAGGTTAATGTTATTAGTGTTTTGCTACGTCAGCACGATTGAAAATCATAATTCACAGTAACAAACTAGTTTCCAGGGTACATAATGGGCAACAGATGCCTAAATATTGCCGCTGTACAACCCAGCTATATTTGCTGTGCGGTCTTTACGTAGTATTCATTGTTTGTATTCGTTGACACGGTACGACTAATATTTATAGTTACTGAATATTAGTAACTATTAGTAACGCTCTCTTGCTAGCCCAGATAACTCCACAGATTTTAGACATGTCCAGTCACATCCTTACACATTTTTTTCTAGAACTATATGATAAATATAACGTATACAGTGTCGCGATTCAGAGTTCGTGGATTTTTCTTAGAAACCGACTAATAATCGTTCGCTAAAACCCTTGCAAATTCGCAGAAACCGCTAATATCTTCTGCAATTTTTTTTTTGTGCTTTTTCGCAGCAATATACAATTTTTCATGCATTTTATTGATCAATTAATAAGAAAAGTATAATTTACATAATATTAAAGTAAATTCAGCTAAATTTCCATATAAAATCTTTTTTCTGTATTTTATATTTTAGTACCGCAGGAGACAGCAGTTCAGTGTACACTGTACAGTACGGATACGGGTTTACCTTTATATTTATCTTACGTTTTCTTTAAGGGTAATGTATTAAGCTGAGTTTAAAATTAAATTAAAGTGTAGTTTTGGGGACATATTTAGGGTTTACACTATAAAAATAGGCATTTTTAGGGGGTTATTTTCACAAATTTGAGGTTTTTGCTCTTGGAACCTAACCCCTCAAATTTTGTGACTTTACTATATACAAATATCATTGAGCCAGGTAGTCTAGATCTTTCCTGGAATTAAACAGACTTACATTGTGGACTGTCTTTCAGGAGTAGAACCTATAAGCTTGATGTCTGTGTTAAATGTCAAATCACCTCAAGCATATCTGTTAATATAGCAGGAGATGTAATAGGGCCATTTGAACCACTACTGTGTTCCATATACACAGACACACCAACATGGGAGTATGGTGGGATCAAATCCAGGTCCTTGTCATTTCTTATCTGGGTGTGGGTATGATGCCTGCCTTTAGGGGAAGCTATTTAAGACTCTTGTAGAAGCTCTAGACTACTTCTCAACTGAGAAGAACAAGGACAGCCAACCATATGAGAAAGCTATGAGCTTGGATTTGGATTCATTTTTAACTATATAAATGCCTTTGTAAAAACATGTCTCGCATTTCATTCAGCATCTCATTTTTATGCACACAGTTACCTCTGTTAATACACAATTTGAAGATAAACCAAGGTAGGCTGAGCTTACTAGAAACATTTTCTCTACATAAATCTCACTGTCTTAAAGATAACCAGGCCTGTTTGTTTATGACAACGCCAAAGACAAGTATGGTGCATTGGTTATCTATGCTATCATAGCAACCGCTACCTGAGCTATACTCTTCCTCAGCATGTTGCTGAAGTACTTGAGGGTTAGGTGAACTGACCAACATCGTGGTATCAAAACCTTTTTTCATTCTGTATTGGTTGTTTACTGAGAAATTTGCATTGTTTTGGTGCCACTTCAAGAATCTGATGCTACTTGTCAGTGCACTTATGGCCGACTAACATGTTAAATGTATAACATTAGGGAAACGAGTCACAAACAGGCCAAAGGGACTCTTTTATATGCAGCCGCATACAAAATATCCAGTGTGTACTCTCCTGAAGTTAAGTGCATGCTTAACTAAGTATCTCTGAGCTTATAAGGAGCAGAATTAGCATAATTAATTTTTATACCGCTCAAATTACAGGAATGTTCTTCAGCAGGGCTTACCGTCTCCGAACAACTGCAGAATGGCGAGATCCACCGGCCTCTTCCAGCCGGAGTCTTTCTGGATTGCAATGCCATAGCCTGTGGTAGCAAAGATATAACCACTACCGATCGTCACGAGCTTGCAGCCCTCGTCTCTACCTGCCATGTAGTTTAGCACAGCAGCGTCGTAGATAAACGCATCCAGTTTACTGTCAAAAGCAGAGGGAAAGATCATTCACACAGGGAAAAGTGCTTGAATGCAGCTAAAGGATGCCAACTATATTTGGATGCCCATGTGGACTTTACACACACAAGGCCAAATCGTAATCGCTAAGACATAAATTAAACCGCGGAGGGTAGAGAATGCTATTGGGTGCTTGTTAGACCACGGGCAATTGAACTTTTTTGCATGGGTTTTTGTGAGCCTTTCCTTTCCCTTTTTTGGCCAATTTAGCAAAAAGCATCATGTACTGCATCACTAGTGATGCATTGTCATGCTGAGGCCCTACTGATAGCTGTAGTTCATCCTTGCAGGGTGCTGGTTCTGAACATGATGAGGTAAGTTCAAGGCACAGCATGGCAGCTGAAGTCATGTAGTCTACAATCACGTTTGATGTACATGGAGATCAGGGGCAGATATTACTTTTTTATTTCAGGTCATACTCCAATAGTCAACTATTTTAACCATATACATAAAGTTTATACACTCTACCCTATTGGAAGTGTCATGCTTTTACTGCAAAATTTCTCTTTTATGTAGGCCCATCTTTGACTCAGATAACTACATTAGTATATGATGGAATGCTCTCAAGCAACATTCTTTCAACATGAAGATGGGATAAACACACACCCCTTTTTTATTAATGCAACAACAAGCATCTCAACATACTTTGGTCTCATTCAGCAGTTTTTTTTTTTGTTTTTTTTTAACCAACCAAGATCAATATAGTAAATAAAATAAAATTAAAACCTAACTAAAGATAAAAACATACTGCTGCACGTAATTGTGATACATTGTGATATACACCTGATGTGAGGTGATTAGGATGTAAGTGATGTAAGTGAACACTTGATGCGATGTGGTTAAGAATGAATTATTTTCATTTGTCAGATTGATTGCCTTCATTCATCAGAACGCTCACAGCATGACAAATGCAGTGACTGATTATAGGCTTATTTGCATATGACCCTCTACTGTGATATCAGTGTTATAAAAGTTGATGTCATAATAATGACTGAGAACGAACATACTGCAAAAATCTAGTAATTAAAAGGGGTGTCCTAATACTTCTGGTAGAACAATGTATGTCCTGTTCTGTCTATGTTACAGTATAAAATGTTAATGATTGCTTGTACATAATATATTGCAATATACTGTATATACACTGATGTATAAGAAACGCTTATGAGCTGCTAGGATTTGAGATGCCACATTTCAGAAATGAGTCCAGAAGAATTAAATGTCATAGCAGTCAGTTCAGTGTCTCAGCAAGATGTGTGGTTTAGTCATTTCTAAACAAACAGCCTCAGGCTTCTCCAGCTTGATGCTATTACCAGCTGTGAGTCCACTGAACACCCACTCACTCACATACATATCCTTTCCTTAAGCTTCTTCTCTCTCTATCTTTCTGCCCCCCACCCCTCACTTCCTTTTTTCTGTTGCTTTTTTTCCCTCACGCTTGCTCATCCTCAGTCCTTTTCTCTCTCTTTCTTTCTTTCTCTCTCTCTATCTCTCTCTCTCTCTCTCTCTCTCACCCGGTCTTCAGGCTCTGGAGAGCCTCGTCTACATTTTTCTGGTGGAAGCTGGTCATGTAGCTGTGCATCTCTTTGTAGTTGTTCCTAATGTTCCTCTCCGTGCTGCCATTGGGAACCGTGCCAAAGCGAAACGGGGGAGAGAAGTCATTTGGACGCTGGAACTGGAAGGAGAGAAAGAGAGAGCGAGAGAGGGAGACAGAGAGAAAAGGGAAGCAGAGTGTGAAGAAATCGGGAAGGATGCAATTGGGAAGGCATCCACTGGATGAGCTGAAATTATCCAGTGACAGCAGACTGGAGCACTAAAACCTCATAACTCCAGCCTGTTTCTTTACACCATTCGAAAATATCAGCTTCTCTCTACATTGTGAGAACAGTCTAGGATGAACGGACAAATAGAAATTATGCAAAATTCCTCAGAACAAAATGTAAAATTTCTATACGTTACAGCTATGGGCTTGTTACATAAATGTAGAGTACAGATATAAGCTTGTTACATTAATGTACATTACACCAAAGAACCTGTTACATTAATACAATTTGACAACAATAATATGCTTATTGTGCCTGTGGAATCTGGTTAAAAAAACAAAAAAAACAAAAAAAACCAATTTGTTCGATAAAGTGTCAATTAATAATGAGAGAAGAGACTGTAGTCCCACAAGGCCCACACTCCTGAGAAAAACAGCAAATAAAAAGCAATTCCATTCAGGAAAGTACAGAGTAGCACAGCCAAAAGGACATATATATTTTATTAGTTACCACATAGGACATAGGAAATGTTTTTTATGTTATATGTAACATGCTATACAGTGAAACAGCTTAAATATTAAAACAGCTTTACATTCTGCATAATAGCACAACATCTGCTTGGAAGTAGGGAAAATATCCCAGAAACTAAGACTTTCGAGATCTTGTTTAAAAGCATTGTTTAATACATTTCTTAAAGTGGGATCTGGGCCATCAGATTATTTGCATAGAGCCTATTATTTGATATTTTATTCATCTGGGCGAATTTATTCTTATGTTTGTGTACTTGGGTCAGACTGGGACAGAAACTTCCAGGACTGCATTCAGGTTTGGAAATTTCAGTCTTGGTTCAAGCTCAAAGACTACAATGGAGACCTTTTATTTTGCACTTTCAGCTATGATGTGTGCTCACAAACATTTGTAATATAGGCTCAAAAAATGCAACGTTCAATGATTTTGTCTAAAAAGCACAGATGTGATGTTGGCTGAACCTTTAACTAATTCAAAGGCTATCAAATCAAATGCAGCCAATTTTTCCACAAAGTGTTGCTTTGCGGGACAAGTTTTCATTCCATAAGTGGAAGAACACCTGGTTGTGCTTGTATAGTCAGATGGTCTTCAAACCTTAATGTAAACTCCTGATTTGTTGGAATGAAAACCAGCGGCCACACCGGCCCAGACTGGACACCCCTATAATAAAGTATGATCAAAAGACCACAATATAAGAACCTGATTGAGAATTTGTACATTGTCAAGATATTGTGTGGACCACTGGTGTACAGACTCCAGTATGTTGACCACAAAATGAATTTTCTAAAATCTAAAAAATGTCACAAAAGCCAGGTTTGCAATACAATGGAAAATATCGGAGGCGTTATTAACGCTGAGACATAGCTGTTCAACCTGTGGGCACTCTCTAGGCTGCTCCAGACCTTAAAAGATGAATGAGATCTTTTCCCCCATTTCACAGTGGAATCATGTCAATGTATCCTGTAAACCCATATTGCTACATCCGCTTGACACCCAGAAGCTTAGCCAGACATGAAAAAAATAAAGCGCAACTTAAAGTAAAGAACAAAATCTCACCACATCAATTATTCAGCGGCTACAACCGCCTCTCAAAGTCAATTCTCCTTGCCTGTTTTAGCAGCTGTAACCTAGTTCCCATTAGCCCAGTAATTTCTCACTCATAACGGCCAGACGCAAAGCTGCAAGAACACCACAGATACAGCAGGGAAACGCGTGGCAATTAACATGACCGATCACTGGTGCATGACAAACACCTAGGACAATTACGGGCAATTTAACTAAATTTGCTTACACCTAAATTGCAATGATGAAGAAAAACACACATAATTTAACATATAAAAGCTAAATATGACCTTGTATATACAAACACATGAAGTAAGCACCATATATATGTGTGTGTGTGTGTGTGTGTGTGTGTGTACGGTGCTTACTGTATGGTTGTATGACTTTTACATCATGATATTATAATTGATTACAATTGATAAATATATGGGTAGCTGGTGGCCTAGGGATGTTGCCCCTGCAATCAGAAGGTTGTTGGTTTGAATCCCAGGACTCTCAGGAATCCCATCACTGAGGTACCCTTGAGCAAGGTACCGCCCCACATTTACTTGACTTAAGGGGCCACTTTACTTATAGCACGCCAAGTGTTATATTAGACTCATATATTACAAACAATGACCATTATCTAAATTAAAATTGTTATATTTTATTCGTACTTATTCAGGAGTTAACGTTGACATTCATTTTTCATGAACAACCCACATCAGTGTGTGCCAGGTTGTTCAGAATGTGCTTTGTTTATGATGAAGATTGTAAAGGATAAGGATGGGTAATGATCTAAACAGACTGATCAAGGTTAAGGCATTATACATGGTCAGAACTTCCACCAAAAGGCATCTAAAGACTAATGTACACTGGGCAAATAAAGTTAGATTGATCTCATTATTAAAAGGACATGTTAGAACAACGAGTAACTTACATCAGAGGTGCACCCGCTAGTCTAATACATGAAGCTATTAATGAGAACAATTTAACTTTAAGTGTCTTACAGTTATTTGGAAGGCACATTCCACAGAGTGTACATTTCACAGAATGTGCTTTAAAGTTAAAATACAATCCAACATAACTGATAATAAAGCTCATGCTTTACTGGAGTGGGTTCATGGGAAAAATCCCGGCTACCTTTTTGTCGCTCAGGCCGGACACCTGGTCCACGTACTCCTCCTGGATCATGAAGGCAGCCAGGTTAGCAGTGTAGCTGGCCAGGAAGATGACAGCGAAGAAGGCCCAAACGGACACCATGATCTTACTGGTGGTGCCTTTAGGGTTCTGGACGGGTACGGAGTTGTTGAAGACCAGACCCCAAAGCAGCCATATGGCCTTACCGATGGTGAAGGAGGGGCCACCAGGCTCTGAGAGAGGGATAGAGAGATAGAGAGACAAAGAGAAAGAGAAAGACAGTGTGAGAGAGAGATACAGAGAGAAACAAAGACCAAAAGAGGGAAAAGAAACAGAGAGAAAGAAAGAGAAGAGAATAAGAAAAGGAGAGAAGGAGAGGAAAGAGAAAAACAGAGTGGGGAAGGGTAGAGAGAGAGAGAGAAAAAGAGAGAGAGAGAGAGAGAAAGTGAGAGAGAGAGAGAGAGAGAGAGAAACGGGGGGGGTATTGAAAAAAAAGAGAAAAGAAAGAAACCGTAGCATTGAAGAGGCCCAGAGGAAGTGATGTGACGGGTAGAGGGGTAAAGGAAGAGAAAAGGGGATAGAAGAGAGAGACGAGGCAAAATAAGATGTTTATAAGTTAGATGAATGCAAGCGTCAGCATATTGTAAAGCAGTCAAAAGAGTAACTTGAGGTGAAAAAGGCATAGCGCTGTCAGAGGGCTAGACACAGGGAGAGTGAGGGGGAGAGAGAGAGAGAGAGAGAGAGAGAGAGAGAGAGAGAGAGAGAGACAGAGACAGAGACAGAGAGAGAGAGGCACAGAGGGACCCTAGACTGTGTAGTAATTATAGAGAACCAGAAGTGTGTTTAAGCTACAGTACGGTACAACATGCTTATGTAACGGAGGCGTGTCATTAAACATGGAGCTGTGGGCGAAAAGAAAAATCAGCAAGCTCTCTTCTTGCGGCTCACATCAAATTACAGTACGCGCCGTCACCGCGCAGGATACACTGCCGGTACCACTGCAGACTACAGACTACAGACCACAGACTACCACTTACCATAAGACTCCATTCAAACCACTTTGATGTGTTTTGAACCTTTTCAGCCACTTTTGAAAGGGTCTATGGATCGATAACCACTGCGACCACACCATCATTATTTAAACTGCCTTCCATGGTTGTGACTTCACATCCATGATCATTTCAAAGTGGCCTGTTTTTGCAATTAAAAAAATAAAAAAAACTAAGGAAATGTTCCATGGTCCCATGCTTGGATAACATGCTGGTCAATGTGATGGAAAGAAGAGTGTATTGCTTGCATGGACATGGAGACATGGTAGGTTTTGACATCTTATCTATAAGGTGCCAAGGTGTTTAATAGCTGTGCCCCCACTTTCTATGTGGAAATGTGTGTGTGTGTGTGTGTGTGTGTGTGTGTGTGTGTGTGTGTGTGTGTGTATGTGTGTGTTTGTGTGCGTGTGTATGTGTGTGTTTGTGTGTGTGTGTTTTTGTGTGTGTGTGTGTGTGTGTGTATGTGTTTGTGTGTTTAGGTGCATGTGTGTGTGTGTGTGTGTGTGTGTGTGTGTGTGTGTGTGTGTGTGTGTGTGTGTATATGTGTGTGTTTGTGTGCGT
>JBBPCX010000088.1:24764511-24774666 GCA_037974365.1 Hydrocynus forskahlii | reverse complement strand
AGACTTTTTTAGTCTATTGCTATTTAAAGATGTGTATAAATGACTCTCTCTATGTCTGTCTGTCTGTCTGTCTGTCTGTCTGTCTCTCTCTCTCTCTCTCTCCCTCTCTCTTTCTGCTTTCCACATGCTGCTCCATTCCAAGCATCAGCACTGCTCACGTGTTTTCCCTGCTGCTTCGCGCTCTGACTGTCAGAGCATTGGTGAGATGTGCAGCAAGTAAGAGACAGGGACAGAAAAAGAAACCAACACAGAAGTCTAACAACATTTCCTCCACGCAAGCTAGGGTCTAAAGATAGAATCAGCGACAGATTTGCTGAGAGAAACCCTTGATCCTGCAAACAGTCTTAGCTCTGGAAGGGAAAATCATTTCAGACAATCCAATACCCACTTAGAGTCACATCAACACCAGCCTGACCTTTAGACGCAATTCTAGTCATCATAGTTTCCTTGGCAAAGTGTGGATTTAAGGCGAAAATACAAGGCAGACAGCCCTATGTTCTAAATAAACAAATGTAATCGCTATTAAGATGCTGTTTTTTAATACATTCCATGAGCACTTTGTAACTCGACAACATGATCAAGTATTCAGTTAAATAATGCTTTGATGACTTTGGTAGTAAAAGGAAAGCTTTAGTGAGATGAACTAATTAAACAAAAAAACTAACTAAAAACTAAAACAAAAAGGCGTTTAAAACGATCCAAGTTTTTTTTTGGTTCTTCACGCTCAGAAATGCCATGTTACATCGTGAGTTTTGTGCAGGTTAAAGGGAAGAGTGATTTCAATACAGTGGCGCAACAGAGTTCATAAAAAACCTTGGAAACTGTGGGTGCTGGATTTATAAGCAATCTAAGAGATTATCAGACTGCAGCTTTTGGATGTCATGAGGTTAAAGGTTTATTTGGATAAGCAATACAGCCAGTAAATTACTCTTTGGCTGGTGCCCTGCTAATGTGTGTGAACTAATGTGCAGGAGTATTCGAGCCACAAGGAACTATTAGTATGGCTTTAATGAAAGGCTTCATTACATTGGCCATATATCCATATGTTAATTTTCATTCCACTATCTAAAAATAAACCCAGTGTGCTATGACCTTTTCTTATATACAGTTGCAGTCATTCCCTTCAAGTAATGATCACACACTGAATGCAAACAGCAATTCACTCATCTGTTGATAAGGGCCTGATACTAATTGCTAATTTCTGTTAAATCCTGTCAATACATAGAAATATGCTGGACTGGTGCAGCACCGATTCAAGCAGGGGACATATTATGTAAACTCACTTTTGTCTCAGTGCTCTTATAAACACTCCAAGCACAAAAAAATATTCATCCGTTTTCTGTGAGTCAATTGAAAGATTTTGGTGTCAGGAATCATATGCTTCTATGAGCCGTTTGGACAGCTCCCCTATTGATGTTCTGCATGTGACGTCACTTTTCCCCCGTGCCTGTAAGGCGGTCCATGCTGGACGGCAGAAGTGAGTTAGGCGCGATTGGACGGAAAGTGTTTTAGTAGTTTAAAAGAGATAAGAGGGATTCACAGACATAATAAAAACGGTTATTTCATGCTGTGTGGTGGGCTGTTCCTATTATCACATTTTGCCATGCATGTAATATTATGGATGTATTGAACTCTCTAAGCGCCAGAGTCGAAGAATTGCGACAAGATGTAATCATGAATAAAATAGACTGTAGTTACAAATATAATGTAATATAGCATTTGTATTCCCTATCACTAGTTAGCAGACATGTAGTACTGTGATTTAAGACCAAAATTACGTCATCTTCCTGTTCAAAATTTCGAGTAAACAGCAGTGGAAACGAGCCTCGTGGTGCAGAGGCAGTCAAAGGACATTACAAGCAGCATAGCTCCGCGGGGCAAGCACCAATCCCCATCAAACTTCACAGTTAGATAGGGCTTGATGAGACCTTTCCAATGATCCCTTGTTTGCCACAATACCCCCCCAGAGTTATTAGCCAAAAACCGTTCACCTTGCCTGGGTGTCCCATTACTTTAGTCAAAATGCCCAAATTTTTCTAATTTACAGTAAGTCTCTATTTTTTAAGTGCCGTTAAAAAGATTGAAATATTAATTAATATTAAAACAACTAAATTCGAATGTGATCTCTCCAGTAGACAGACAGACAAATCGTGTGGATTAAAGTCAGGCAGGCAAGGAGCTTTGGTTAAATCCGTAAAGATCTCTGGGGGGGAGAGAATACGTGTCAGTTTTTAAATCCGCTATAGAAAGCTTTTCAAAGTATTGATGTTTGTGGACTCCATTCAGGTAGCCAACGTCCACTGATAACGGCACTGACGCGCTCACGTGATCACGGTCACGTGTCTGCAGAACATCAATTGTGACATCAGGATGAGGAAATTTACATAGAACCACCCCTCACCTGTCGAGCCCCCACCCACTAGATTAGTTGAAGATCCGCCATCTTTGTCTGCTGGTTTTACGAGCATATATAAGACGCCGAGCACTATGGCTACAGGCAAAGGCAAGTCACTCATGAAGTGTTGTGTTCATCTTCCTCTGGGTCCAACTCGGGGTCGAACATATAGGGCTGGATAGCGCCTCTGTTTTCTGCCATTTTCACGTGTGGTAAACGTGCAGCGTTAGCATGGGATGGGTCGGGTGTGGCCAGCAACAGCTTATTTGCATAAAAGTGACAGAGCCCTCATTTTGAAAGGGACTGAAACTGTCAAGAACAGAGCTGGTGAGATCTCTTTATGTGAGAGTGATTTTGTGCAAAAAACTTCATGAACATGTTTTGTGTAGCCCATAGACTTGTTTAAACTTGTTTAAAAAGAGGTATAATATGTCCCCTTTAACATCCAATGTTACTACAGTGCGTTAATGTATGGAGATGCATAGGATGCCCCCTCACAGGATTAGGGCTGTAGAGAACAGACTAAAACAGACTGAGACTAAGTCTCATGTTACATTCTAGTTTTCATTTTAAAGCCAAAGATCTACAGAGAACTACAATATCAACATAATATCAGTCTTTCAGACATGTCATGACAAATAATTATTTCAGGTAAAAGTAGGCCTCGCGTACAACTCACCGCACCAGGAGGTAATGGTTTTTATTTCATCATTTAATGGATTGCTTCAACATTCAATAAGAGGTCAATGAGAAATCAATTCCTCATTGACTTTGGAATGCATATTTTGAAAGGTGCTTCCTTAGAAAACAACATGCTTTGCCTCCAAAATGCCCAGTTTCTCAAACCAGCTAAACAAGTTTAATAGGGATTTCTTAACTTCTCCAATATACTACTTGAAACAGTTTACACAATTTTCGTTTTAAACTCTAAATCAATATACCTATTTACAAGACAATTCTCAAAGACATCTATTATAAATATTACAATACGAAGTTGAGTGTTCCAAAACAAATACGAGTCTACTATAACTGTGAAACATGTCGTCATCCACAACATTAAATCCACTGACAGGTAAACACCACTGATTATCTTGTGTCTATCAAGGGGAGGGATTAATTAGAATAAGAGTCCAAATAAGAACATCTGGTGACACGGCAACAGGATCATGGCTAACCTATCTAGTCCGATGCCACAGAGGTAGTACAGCAAAAATGTTGGAACACACACTGCATCCCAAATTAATGTTTATGGCACTGCAAAGCCACAGACTGGTCAGAGTGCCCATGATGACCTTTTTCCATTGCTATAAGTGCCTACAATGGGTACACGAACATCAGAACTGGACTATGGACAAATAGTAGGCTGGTCTGACAAATCATGATTATTTTTACATCATGTGGACAGAGCTATGCTTTGTTTACTAGGGAATAAATGCCATTTATAGGAAGAAAAAAAACACCAGATGTTCTGCTGAAACCTTGGGTCCTGACGTTCACATGGATTTTACATTGACACGTACCACCTACCTAAACTTTATTTCAGACCATATACAGAACTTCATGGCAAAGGTATTCCCTAATGGCAGTGGCCTTTCCCATAGGATAACACTCCCCACCACACTAACCTCGTCTCCAAATTTGCCTGATCTCAATACAAGCATCTGTGGGCTGTGATGGACAAACTTGTCTAATCCACAAGGGCCTCACCTGAGGCCTAACAGGACTTAAAGGATCTGCTGCTGACATCTTGGTGCCAGATAACACGGCATATTCAGTCGAGAATAGTTTTGAATCATGCCCACCAGGCAAAGCTGTAGGCATGTAAAACAAGAGCATTCAGTTTTGGCCTACAGGATACAATGTGCTCAAACTGCACTTTTGCTTAGCTGCGAGTTTCCTGTAACTGTGAGGCTCAAAAAATCTGCATAGGATCCTCTTTGCAAATCGATGGCAAAGCATACATACAGTGACAAATGGTTGTTCAAGTAGTTCCTGTCGTATTTTGCAGAACACTACTTCTCTGCAGTTTCAAAAAATTGTTTCAGCCAATGAGAAACACTGCATTTTGCCTTCCCCTATCAATGCCAGCCCACTGCTGTGTTACACCATTCTCTGTCTTGAAAGAGAGGGAGAGAGATGGAGAGAGAGAGAGGGGGAGAGAGAGCGAGAGTCATGTCTCTTGATTTACTGTCTTATGCTACTGCAGCCTTCCTGGTATGAAATGGAGCTCCAGGTTTAGAACAATGGCCTCAGGTTGGAAAACTTGACACATGGCAGGCTATGTAATAGGCAGTCTTCACGGTGACAGTTCGGCCCTGCAGACTGAGATTTCTGCCCCCATATTACCTATGACCTTTTGCATATTGATTCAATATAATGACATAAACCAACAAAGTTCTTAGTCCATGGTCATACAAGATAATACTGACCTCTAAACACATAATATGCTTAAGGTTAAAGAACATACAGCCATTATCTGCAATTACCAACAAAAGAAAAAAATGTAATGTATGTAGTAGGTATGTAGTAGTTTGAAGACAATGACAATGAGAACTCAACAAGAATCACATAGTAGAGATGGGCATTACAGTCTGATATAATATTTGCATGAGAATGGAAATGGTAAGAGATTGCTCACGGCTCCTGGAAAATGCTGGAAAATGAAACTCTTCAATGATATTAAATACATTCATTAATAAAATGTTCTTTTTTTGTGTGTATTAACTGTGCGTATTAAAAAAACTACGTAATTACAATTGATGTAAATCTGCTTGAAGCTATTTTCCCAATATGGGTAGGCAATATGGACAAAAAATATTTTAATGATATACAAAATCATAATATCACAATACACTGACACAGAAATATGTTAACTTGACATTTGCCATCAAAAACTTAATGATATAGAACTCTCCTTGCACTGAAAAATGCAGCTGATGAGTTTGTTTTGCCAATCTGCAAGACAAAACAGGCTAAAAACGTGTTACTATAATAAGATGGTGGTAAAATAAGTGGACAATCAGCTACAATATTCATTATAGTTAATATGCAGTTTACATAGTTACTATACATTTTTTGTTGTTTACAGGTACTGTATATCTGGTCTAAATCTGTCCTTTTTATACCCACAGTTGTTCAGTTCCCTAAAAGCACTGACCATGACCATGATATATTTAGATCTTTCTTGCCTTTACTATGAAAAAGAAACTATGGATAGCAGGTCAATATAACCAGAGGAAACAAGTGTTTGTGAAGCACACTGTGAACGAATGCAATATGAAAACAAAATCGATCATGAACACGTGAACCCTCTGCTTAGATAGGATTCTACTTGATCTGGGTAAGAAGTTAAACTGTTTCACCATTCCTCAGTAGGTCAGAGGTTGCATTGAAAAAAACAATCGTTTCCAAATGTCTTCCATTTCACAAACCTTCACAACACACTGGCATGAAAACATCTGTGTACTGTGTGTACTCCCATGATGGTGACAAAGGGCAAGTACGCCAGGGAGTAGAGTTGTCATTTGCAGAATTGGTAGCAATACTATATTTTTACAAAACAACCCGAGAAACAGTATCCAGCTCACTCAATATTGTGAAGTGGATTACATTTGAGGAAGCATTTGTCTTCATTTGTCTCAAACTGATAGCCTTTTATTGCCTGTCATTTATCAAGTCAAATCAAATCAAGATAAATTTGCTAGGACCGTAAACTGACATTTAGTGATTTCACTAAAACTTAACATGGGAATATAGAGGTCGCAGCAAATGAAATGCAGAATTATACATAATTAATTAATGCAGAATGCATTCAAATTCTTCATAAGGCTTCATAATCTTACAGCCCATAAGGTGCTGTGCTCCCTTCCTACTCGCCTCTGTTCAGTGTACTGCCTCATCTGTCGTCACAACAAAGCATGAATGAGAATCTATTCATCAGTATCATCTTTATAATCGAGTTGAACTACGGGAGTTACATTATGGTAATACTGAACGTGACCAGTCACTGAGAACAGCTGTCTGTGTCAGAACCAGATATTGGTTTTGCACTGATGCAGCAATTTGGTGTTTAGTTTGAGAGACATGAGTGCTTAGTATCTGCAAATGAATGAAACCAGCTGTGCTATATTTACATTTCCATATTTAGTGATATGGGCGGCCGGTGACCTAGTGGTTATGGCATTTGCCCTGTGATCAGGAAATTGTGGGTTTGATTTTCAAGACTGCTAGTGACACCTCTGAGGTTCTCCTGAGCAAGGTACCGTCCCCACACACTGCTCCCCGAGCGCTGTGTTCCTGGCTGCCCGCTGCTTGAATGGGTTAAATGCAGAGGAAGACTTTCGAGCTGTTCACACTGTGTGCTGTGATGTGTTCATGTATGACAGAATGGTCACTTTCACTTTCATGCGCAGCCAGGTATTTCTATTGCCTTGACTAATAGAAGAAGTGGAGTAGCAGAGACGGTAAACTTAAAAGAAATTCCCATGTTTTTAGCATTGCAATCCAAGCATTACACTGAAGTTGTGATAACTGCACACACTTTGCTGCTTTACTTTAGATCAGATTAACATTTAACATCTACTTTATGTGCTACAAATAAAGAAAGGCAGAACAAAACATCAAACTCCATTGTGACCAAGTGTCCTCAGAAGCTCTGCATTTCAGTCAGTGAAATGATCTTCATCCATTTAGAAAAGGAGGTGTCAATTTCACTTTTGTCGCATCATAAAATCTAAAAGAACAATAGCCTTCCTGTAAGTATCTATAATGCTTCTTCCTATGATTCCTGTAGAGCTTTTCCTGTAGAAAAGCTTACCTGCTTATTTGACTAAAAGCTATCATCAAAAGTCCCCGCCCATCGACCACACTGTACACTAGAAATGGCCTATTCTAATGTTTCTATAATATATCAGAAACGGAATAGTTTACACGAGCATCCTATTGTCTAAAAACAATTTTGTCTTGTTTTGATCGTTGTGTTGATGTAATTAAGTAAGTTACTATCACCAGAAGGTGGTATAATGTACTCAAAAGCCGTTTGCTAACAGCCTTTAAAAACACAGAAGCAGAAGACGACAAAGGCATTCCTTCCAAATGGCGATAAACGTGTTTTGTGAAAAGCATAGATGTGTCTTTCTCAATCTCTCTCTTTATGTGCATGTGTGTGCATTGTACTGGCAGCGCAACACAGCGTGAATGAGTCTTTCCCTCTTTTTCTCTGAATGTGAATTTTAGGGTAGAGGGAGGCGATCTTCAAAGAATAGTCAAACTGTTCTCAGTGATCATCAAATAGTGTTTTTGCTACACACGCCCATCCCTACTGCATACACAGTGATTTTCTTCTTGCGCAACCAAAGTAGACAACACAGTTTCTTTTAAATGTGGAAAGCTTTGAGACACTATGTAAGAACATTGATCAAACTGATGCTGGGCATCCTGTTCTGCCAGTCACAGGCCATAATGCTTTGCTGTGAACATCATTTCATACCAGAAATAATCAGGCCATAACAGCTGTTCGAAACACGTCACAAGATTAAACACGTACAAACTCATCTGCATTTCCCTTGGAACTCCAAATTCAAGCATCTGTCCCATTTTCAGCGCACAGAGTCAGAGGGGGAAAGGGGGAAAACGACAGAGAGCGAGAGAGAGAGAGAGAGCAACATCATGCTTATCATCCAATTAGGCACTCACACTTGCTTTCATCGCCCTTAATAGTGTGACTTCTTTACACAACTGTGACACCAAATGTATCCTACAAAATCCTACAAGATCAAAGTCTAAAATAAAAATCTAAAATATTCTGCTACTGACCATTTCATTTTAGACATAAGCCAATCAGCCAGAACATCAAAACCATCTGCCACCTGCAAAACCCTAATACTGAGTAAGTCTCCATCACGCTCCCAATGCAACCCATTGAGGCAGGGACTCCACAAGACTTCTGAAGTTGTGCTGTGGTATCTGGTAACAGTTGCGAGGCGGGGCCTCTATGGATCGGACTAGTTTGTTTAGCACATCAGACGCTTAATTGGATTGAGATATGGGGAATTTGGAGGTCAAGCCAACTCTTTGTCATGTGGCCATTGCCATTAGGAAATACTGTAGCTATTAAGGAGTGTACCCCACCATTGACAAAATGAAGGCACCTGCAACAGTCTACAAACAAACCTTCCTCCTCAAAAAATTCAAAATCCCCATGCTAAACTTCTCCCAGACCATGTATAAACTGCTTCATCATTACAGCCTTGGTTCTTGCATAAATACATTCCTGTTTAAAGTTGTTTTTGCTTCTTCAACTCACCGGTTTTAAACAGGCTCTTATGAAAGCGCTAATTGGATGGCCTAGTGGTTAGGGCATTGGCCCTACAATCAGAGGGTTGGGGGTTCGAATCCCAACTGCTAGTGTCACCTCTGAGATACCCTTGAGCAAAGTACAGTCCCCACACACTGCTCCCTAGGTGCCTCATTGGCGGCAGCCCACTGCTTCACTCAGTGAATGGGTTAAAATGCAGAGAAAGAATTTCACTGGGTGTTGTACTTGTATGACTCTGCATGTGACAAATAAAGAATCTTCTTCTTGATTCCAGCAAAGTCTGAGCATGTGTACAACTCTTCTGCGTTTCACAGACCTCACATTCAGACTGTTTTAAATTCTCATTCTGACTCACTCTGACTGAATCTTGGTGATATAGAAAAAATAATAATTTGCTCTGCATTTTCTTATTAAAAAAAATACATAATATCAAGTTTATCATCCTGCCCTCTAATTGTTTTCGTCATTGCCAATATGTAGCAGAAGCAAGTAGTTTCTGAACCAAGCATCTAATGTTCTTTGGAACAGTAAATGCAGTGCATCTTTGTCCATATAAGTGGACAGTTTGCTGTGTCTTTAGCTGAAATATTACTTGTACATCCTGGTAGCACAAAAGTTACATGCTTTACATGTCCAACACAAAAATAACGCAGTGACTGGACAACGTTGGTTGAATTCGCCTGGTCTATACAACTGTGCGCTTCCAACAGTGCCCCCATGGACAAAGTGAGGTCCATTAAGAAATGCTAGCTAAGTTTGGCCTTGACTGGTCGGCACAGGGCCCTGACCTCAACAGTCCATCGACCACCTTTGGGATGAACTGGCATGCTGACTGGAAGTCAGGCCTTTTTGCCCAACATCAGTGCCCAGCCTCATTAATGCTCTTGTGGCTAAATTAAAATAAATCCCTGCAGCCAAAGGTTTCAGCAAAGGACAAAACATCTACATAAATCTGTTGACTGAACATTGCGTTCAGAATAACCATTTAAATGTAATCCTAAATCTTACCTCTCTACAATGATTTTGTCACTGTAATGGACTCTATCTCTATATTTAAATATTGCATATATGTAACATTTATATTATTCTTTTTATGTCATACGACAAAAGAGAAAAGTCACTGGAAAAAATACAGACATGAGCTCAAGAGAAACTATAAAGTATAAGGATAATCACAGGCCACACTGTCTGTTTCTTTTCTTTCTTTGTAAGGCTGCTTGACAAGTACCTGCTCAGTAGTAGCTGAAGTGACAGAATGAGTTCACAGTTTGTCTGTGGAGAAAACTACATCCTCTTTTCCGGAGACAGAGACACACATATAGAGAGATTGGGATCTGGAGGGGGATACTCAGCCGCAGACAAACAAAGCCTGACACACACACACACACACACACACACACACACACACACACACACACACACACACACACACACACACACACAC
>JBBPCX010000088.1:24742389-24762389 GCA_037974365.1 Hydrocynus forskahlii | reverse complement strand
ATACTTTTTACTGCTTTCTTGTTTGTTTGCATTTCTAATGTCAACTTTGCTAGCAGGAAGACACTTTATCACACACTGAGAAAAACGGCTTTAAATAATTTGCATATATATATATATATATATACAGGCCAAGCATTGTCAGGTAAAATTGTTTTTCAGGTTTATTATAACCTGCCACTCTCAAAATCACCTATTAAAACCTAACTGACATGTGTAGGTTCTCTGTTGGTCATGTTGAATAGTAAATAAAACTACTATATTTGTGTTGTAGACATGGTGACCCCTGGTTCTGGTTCGCCATGATTGTAAAAACATACAAGCTTCAAGTTTCTGTACAATGCAACATTTCACATCAAACCACTCTGAACGACTCAGTGTTTAGATCTCAATGACTTGATAATTCCACTGAATTTTCATTGAAATTGGTACAAAATAATGTTTTTTTTTTCTTATTGACTGAAGATCAGGAACATTTTATACACAAATTGGCCACTCTCAAAAATATGCAGCAAAAAACTATTAATACTCTTGATGGAGATCTTTACTTGCAATGAATAACATGTATGGGTTCATTCATATTGCTTCATTACTTTCAAATCCTGTTATTTGGGGGCATTCTTTTGTTCATTGTTCCAACACGTTTGCCCTTTGCCCCCGGTTATTTTGAATGCTGCTGATGAAGGGACCGACAACTGTGTGAACATACGAAGACAAACTGGGTTTCCACTGTATCTGGAAATAGTCATCCCTCCTTCTTCCTCGCCCCCTCCTCTAAATCCTTCCTTCCCCAGTCCCCTCTTCTGCTTAGGTATATTTAGCTTTAAATATCAGAGGCCTCGGGCTGCACAGGAAAATGGGGCAAAACAGACCGAGCTAATAAGGTGAACGTATGCTACACAGACACTCCGCCCATTTTCAACACACCCCCTTATCTAATCTTAAGATGTACACTCTCTCTCTCTCTCTCTGCTTACACCTCTTAACCATTTCATGTGACGGGCAAAGGGAGCACAATTAGTCCTGGTTAATTGGATTTAGTGCAGTGCTGTATTGTTGCATCTTATCAAGCCGTAGAAAAACAAAATATTGTGAGGCGTATTGTGTAGCACTAAAACTTCACCCACCCCTGAATCTTCCTCTTTGACTAAGGATACACCAATATGATCCACTGGATCATTATTAGTACATATGCCGACCGTACTGAAGAGATTGCATAGGTACGCCATACATGACTGATCCACTGTGTAACACAGACATCATACAATGAAGACTAAACATTGTCCAGTAGGCTTCTTGGTGATCCACTTTATCCCAGGCTTCGATCACGTAGATGAATGAGCCCAAGCTAGGGCTGGGCATTATGATACAAATATTTAATATCAAAATATTTCCGGAAATGTTCACAATAAATAATGTCATGAGATTTTGTCCTGATTCCTGTTGAGCTGGAACGAATAACAAAGAGCCAGTAGCCACATATAAATCGAAAAGTCAAAAAAGTGAATAAATGATTTTATGAAATATTTTGGACTCCTCACTGCTCTAAATTCAATTAAACAGATCTAATTATGCTCTCTTTGGAATTAATGTTGCTGGCTCACTGGATGTCCTTCGCTGAACCACTTTTGGTAGGTACTAAATCACTGCATGCTCGAAACAGCCCACAAGACCTGCTGTTATGGAGATACTCTGACGCAGTCGTCTAGATGGCACAATTTGGCCTTGTCAAAGTCGATCAGACCCTTATACTTGGCCATTTTTTCTCTCCAACACATCAACTTCAAGAACTGACTGTTCACTTGCTGCCTAATATATCCACCTTTCGACAGGGACCCTTGTAACAAAACAATCAATGTTATTCACTTCACCTGTCAGTGCTTTTAATGTAGAAGCTGATGAAGGTGTATGCAGGTCCACAGTTCAGTACCTCGCTCTCATAACTACATGCACTCTAGGGACAAAAGTATTGAGACACACCTCTTAATTACACGGGTCAACAGGTCAAAATCATCAGAGATACTTTTATGTGGGTTTTGTAGTGTTTTTTCATGCTGATTTCAAATCTGTGTTTAGTTTTTCCCTAGCACGTACAGTTTTTGTGATGAAGCTATATGTTGCATGATAGTTGGTATAATTTGCATATAATAATCATATGCCAAGCATTTTTGAAGAAACAGTGGTAGCTGACTGACACTGATCATTATATCAATGCCACAGTGTGCGCCTATCTGACTTTGCACTGAAAATATTGAAACAGTTACTTGACTGGTGCCTGCGGTTGAATAAAACCGCATGTAAGTCTATTGCAAATCTAATATTACTCATAATTCAAAAAGTTGATATGACTGAAAAGATCTGAAATCAGCATGAAAAACTGGTTTAGAAAAGTGTGTTGTGGTTTCTGATGATTACAATTTTTTTGTTGTTGTTGTTGACCTGTGTTATTGAATTCAGGAGGCCCCTTACTTCCAGTGAAGGGCTTAATCTGAATGCTTCATGCTTAATGCTGGAAGCTGCTATGGCTGCAAAGGGGGACCAACTCCATATTAAAGTCTATGTATTTGAATGCAATGTCATTAAAGTCCCTGTTGGTGTGATGTTCAGGTGTCCCAATGCTTTTGTCCATATACTGTTCCATATACTTCATAGTGAAACTGAATTTTTTACAGCCGTTACGGTGTCCAAATGTGTGAATAAGTGCATGTTTGTGTGTGTTATTTTGGGGCAGTAATAACAACACATTACGGATGACTCGAGCTGTCATGCACCGACACTAAGCAGCGAGAGAGTCGGCCAAAAACAGCAGCCTTCCCTAACATGGTGACGAATGTGACATTAATTAATCTGACTCTAAATGAAAAGAAATTAGATAAACGTGCCACATTCATTTAAAGTGTGGATTAGCATATGCTTCTGCAATGGGTATTATTTCTAATCTATGAAATCTGAATTGAAACACCAGCTGGACTTCCCCTCAGGCACTCACTCTCTCTCGCTCTCTCTCTCTCTGTCTGTCTGTCTCACTCATTCCCTCTCCATGTCTCCCTTTGTCACTGACTTATTCTCTCCCTCCTCTCTCTCTCTTTTGTCAACATTTCTCACACTTGCATACATACTAAGTGACACATTTCCAAGCTGAAAAACACTGACTTCGTGTTCCATCAAGCTTATACAAAAGCCGGTATATCTCCAAATCTGTGAAGACAAATGAAAGCTTGCACTGACAGTAACAGTATGCAGACACTCCTCCTCATTAGTGACTTTATGGGGCACCTATTGATAGCACAGGTGTTTAGATGCATACACACACAGCTTGTATAATCTCCAAAGAAAAAGCATCGCCAATAGAATGTCATGGTCTGAAGCAGCCGTCAAATGCCAAGTGTCTATTAGTGGGGTGTAAAGGCCCTCCGCACTGGGCTGTGGAGGAGCAGAGCTGCATTCTCTGGAGTGATGGAGCTGCATCCACATGTTTTATTGAGCATTTTATCTCCCATCTTCTCAGTTCTGTTCATTATGTTTACACTTAGCAGATGCTTTTAACCAAAATGACTTCCATTCCCTAACTACAGGGGACGGTCTCCCTGGAGCAACTTGAGGTTGAGGGTCTTGCTCACCCAGTGGCGGTATTCCGAAGGTAGGATTCGAACCCATGACCTCTTGGTCCAGAGACAAGTATCTTACCCACTTGGCCACCACTACCCCAGAACTCTTCAGGACTGGGTTTTGGTGTTGAGTCAGTACTTTATTGCATTCACATTTCAAGTAAAGTAGTGGAAATAGCCAAATAAGTATTGGCTGCTTTGGTTCACTTGCTTTCAACACCCCACGTGCTCCTCCCCCATTCAAAGGCAACTGCTGTACAAAGCTCCAGCAGAGATTGTTGTTCCTGTTGCTGTGGACTAGAGACTCTCAAACTCCTCTTCCAACAAAAACTACTTCTGCTCATGGGCGCAGATGGGGTGGGGACGGGACGGGGGGATGTGTCCCCCTCAGACCTCGATCTGTCCCCCCCTGAAGCACAGATGATGTAGTGATGTATAAGTCATACTCCTGTTTTAGGGTCTAAAATGTTTTATTTTGCACATCTTAAATCAAAAACCTGAACATGCCACTCCATTTACTGTTCTCTTCAAGCATATAGTTCCCAGCAGCATGTCTTGTGTTATTGTTCTGGGTCCTGAGGCCTAGGAGCTGGTTCATTGGTGCCCGCCCCCAAGCCCCCCACCCAAAGCCCTGTCCCCAGCCACCGCCGATTCAAGCCCCCCGCGTTTAAAATGATATCTGCGCTCCAGCCTCTGCTGACTCTTAAGTGTACCCACTGCATTAGCTGTAGATGGCCAATCTGTCCAACAGTATTTAAGCTGTACATTAAAGTCTCCTGCTGTTGTTTTCCCAACTCTCTCTCTGGGTCGACCAGAGGACGATGGGTCCCCCTTTTGAGTCTTGGTTCCTCCTGAGGTTTCGTCCTCCAGCTTTAGGGAGTTTTTTCTCGCCTCAATCACCCCTGGGTTGCTCACTTGGGGCTCGGACCTGAATTCTGTAAAGCTGCTTTGTGACAACACGGTGCATTTTTAAATGGGTCTTTAAGGTTTCCTAGAGTGTGTGTGGTGAAAATGAGCATATAATGTACACTGCGTCTCTACCTGATTGACATCTCAGTGAGCACACGTGTCAGGAACACCAGCTTCACTTGAAAGAATAGCAAATTCTACACAATGATGGTGCTTAATAATCAGTGTAGTACTGAAGTGTTCAATAGACGTCGGTCACTCAGAGAACACACTGCAGATATTTGAATCAATGACTCTATCAGCTCTTTCAATATCCATGTGAGTGCATTGTGAAAGGATCAGAGGATCAAAGAAAACAGAGAAAACATCTCTGTGGCAGAGGAAGAATGAATGGCGTGAATCTAAGGCTACATTATGTTGTTACATGAATCTGCGCCCAGTCTCTCCCTGATCTTCACTACTGAGAGGTTTCTAGAATGGCCCTTCTTAGGGATGTCCTGATCCAATTTTTTGTCCCTTTGATTCAAGTACTTCACTACTGAGAAGCTGCCGATGCTGAGTCTGATCAGATATTTGTATTTATGTAGATAATAACTTCCCAACAGTGTACGCTTTATGCATTTCAAAGGCAGGTCAAACAACCAAATTCAGGTAAAATACTGTCACTGTCAGAACAAAACCTCTGCATTTTTGTCATTTTATATTTATTTATGCATGTATTTATTTATTTATTTATTTTCATAATTTGAATTTTATATTGTGTATGATACATTTTATATTTCACAATGAGAGTACCATTAGGAACTGTCTGGACCATTAGGAACTGGTGCAAAATTAAATCCCCCTACATTAACATATATGAAAGTCAAGAACGTTTTTTCTTTTTTCTATGAAGTAACATCACAACACTTTCAGCATGTGCTTAATGTAACACACTCTGAACTTCCACATTTCAATTAGCTCTAAAGTGCACAAAGTGGTTTTGCCACTCTCTTGCCACTGTTAACTCAAAATGTGTAAGAGCCGGGCACTCTCATTTTGCATGTGGCCAGTTCTCAACATTTTCTACTACCACACTTCAGACATTAAGACCATTTGTTAACTTCTCATCATAGCAAGTTATGTATATTTGTACATGCTACCTATATAAAAGTGGAGCAAACAGAGTGAAATGTACCTTGATCTGCTCTAATTTTGACAAGGTGTTTCCATTTGAATCTGAAAACTGACCCACCTCACCAACCATGCCGTTCCACGTGCCGTTGATCTTCTTGCCATGTTTGCCGTTGGTCACCAGGTAAAGGTCGTAGGTGAACTTGACAGACTTGGCGATCTTTTTGAGGATGTCTATGCAGAAGCCCTTGCAACAGCGCTTGATGTAGATCCCTGAATCTCCTGTTTGGTTTCTGAGAGAGGACAGAATGACGATGTAAGCCCGAATGGCAGAGGGTAAGGGGTAAACATCTTTGACATGAAGGTTGTTTAGGGCTGTTAGCCGTAAGAAATGAGACAAATAATTCAATGAAATAACCTTAAAATACCAGCGATTCACAAAATGATCATTGCTGGGACACTTAGCTACTGCTTACCCTCAAAATGGCTTTTGCATTAACCAATAAACCTGGGGCAAACTGGGGTTAAGTGTTTCCCTCTATAGCACAATAGTCGGAATAGTAAATTACAAACTAGGATCAGAGGCTCTTTAGCTATTTGGTAGACAACAAAGTTGCTGCAGCCTCTACTCTTAAAACTGAGCATCTTTTTCTGTCAGTTATAAATATGTAGTTGGAGTATAAAACCACCTCATTGTAGCTGGAGGACTGGCCAAGTTCTTATGAAATGACTGACGACGAAACATTAGCATAAATTGAACGAGGCAGTCGATAACTGTCGATAAATACATGTTCAGGATACATCCACACTTATGACAGACCTCATTTTTAAAACAAATGACAGGTCAATACAGCTATTGACTGCTTTCGACAATAATAATGGACATCCCTGTCGAAGCACTCCATTTAATATGCTCCAGGGGATATTATTCAAGCTTATCCGCCTTACAATAACACAAACTTAACAGCGAGACAGAATGATTTAGCTTCAGCAAACAGCAACATCAATATTCTAATCTGTTGTGCTAGTGTTAGCGTGCGCTAACAGTGAAACTGATGACTTAAATGGCCCAAGGTCTCTAATTAGCAGTGATACTGAAAAATAAAACACAGATTTCTGACTTGCTAATCAACTTACCTTCTTAACAAACATTGCAATCCAATTAGTGAAACTGAATCCTGCTATTGGATCTTTCCATATAGGATCAGACTGGGTTTCAGGGGCTGAATCTTGCGTAGCGTATTTTGTAAGGGTATGATACTATCACACTAACAAGTAAACAGTTCTGGGGAAGCTTACTATGCTTTTTACTGCTCATTTGTAGAAAACAGCTTTGCAGCATCAAAGCCACCCCTCAGGGGAATCTAAGCTACAAACGACACAGCAAAAATATCTTGTAAATTCAAACTACTTTTCACCAGGTATTACTGGATGGGCAAAAATGACACGTTTTATGCTGCATAGTCATCAATAATTTCAGATTATTCCATGACGTGGACAGAAATTTCAAGCGAGGAATGCAGAAAAGTCAAATTGGACTTTGATAAATCATGTTCTGAGGGAATCATAAGGAAGGTCTTCTTTCAATGTTTACTCTTTAAACACAAAATCTATGTTCATTAAACATTTGTACTACATCTCCAACAGTTTCCAGTTGCCCGTGATATGGGAACATCTCACCTGATCAGAATGAGCTTTGCTGCCTCTAAGCTAAAGAGAAAAATAAGCTAAGTACTACATGGCTCATAGCAATGCACGTTCCAAACTGCTAACAACAAAAAAAAAATATTGATTTTAGACATGGTATGAAGTTTTAGGCCTCTAAAAAGTCCTTAGTGAAGTCCACTAGCTGGAAATACAAGCATTAGACAAGATAACAAATATCTCATTACTTTCTTCCACTGCTGTGGTGTCCTGATTTTGTGCTCATTAAATCATGGTACATTTGGAAAGTTATTTCCAAATGGCAGCCTTTCATCATAAATATCACCTGTGTGGAGTATCAGGTTACAATTATCCTGTTTAACTGCCTGAGTGAGTTTTTATTCCTTCCTGAAGCAGTTTCTTGTGTGGCACAGGCTCTCCTGAGTTTTGACATATTTTCCCTTGACACTGAGGTTGATGTGCTATTTGGTAAGAAATTACACAGTATACTTTTTTGGGGGTATTGAGAGTATCCTCAACTCTTCTGACCAACATTTAATCCAACTATAGCTGAATGGACTTTTTTAAATGACATATAGTCCTGTGCAAAAGTCTTATGCACCTTATGTAAATTGTTTAAATCCATTTTTCTCAGTGTGTGATAACGTGTCTTTCTGCTAGCAAAGTTAACACTAGAATAAATGAAAACAAACCAGAAAACGTATCAAGATTTGTTTTGTTGGTAAAAAAAGTAGTTCGTTGATTAGGAGAACACAGGTTCAGTTCCAGATCCGTCCTCGGTTCCTGTTTGGATTTGTGAAACTCCATTAGCAGTCAAACCAGGTTTCTGATGGAAACTACAAGTAATACTGGACCACAAGGAACACACTGATATACTGAATATAACATCACTATTTGCTGTATAATCTTATTTGTATGTATTATTTTTTGTTTAATTTAGTATATTTAGTAATATCAATGTGGGGAAAAAACTGGCTACTCATCTAAACAGTTCTTAAATATTATTTTCACTGGTGCCATTTGCACAGTATTGTATATAATTATAGTATTCACTTGCCACTTTAGTTGGTAAAAAGACCTCGCATCTACACTTGTTGTGCATTTAATTGGATGCATTTTGAAGATCTACATTACACACTGAACGCCACGTGTTTTTCTGCATAACCCCTCTACACTCTTCATCAAGAGTCAGGATCTCCACAAGTGAGAAGGTATTATTTGGGTGGGGGGACATTCTCAGAACAGCAGTGACACTGACATGATAGTTTCATGCTAGTGTGTTTAACTTGTAAAAATAGACCAGACACAGCAGTGTGGCCTGAATTTTTAAACACTGTGTAATTCAACCCATTTTGCTGATCCATCTTGTAGACAGTAACTCATCCGTTGCTGTACAGAGCATGTTAGTCATACTCTAGTCCAGGTGAGTCAAACTGGGTTCCTTTCAGGCCAGAGTTTTGTTGAATTTTTCCCTCTTCTACTACTCTGAGTTTCATTCATGAAAGCCTAACCAATGAGTTGAATCAGGTGTGTTTCATAGAGTAGACTTAGGAAGCAGTGGAGTCTGAATTGGTCTTAACACACAATGCCGCTGACTGAATATTTTTGGCTGATAGACTATTCTATACCTGTTTTGTGGGACCCCTGATCACTGATGAATGAGGTAAAGGGACAAGTAATGCATAGGACAAGTAATGCATAGACTACAATATATTTGTAGTACTATCACCATCTCTCGCTCTCTCTCTCTCTCTCTCTATATATATATATATATATATATATATATATATATACATATACATTGTGTCAGAATTGTATCAGAATGAAAGAAACTTGGTTCTTTTTGTTCTAACAGTAATTTAACCTCGAATCTTTCAGCCTTACAGGCATCTCACATTACTCTGAAAACTTAATAAAGCACTGACTGAAACTGTCTGACAAAATGATGTCATTAAGTATTAGCAATAAAAATTGGCGCAGTATATTGCCTGACTAAAGTGAAAACTCTTTTTCCACTTCATTTGAGCCCTCCCTAATAATAAATCGAAACACAGTGTTTGATAGTGAAGTAGATCAATGGAGCTCTCACTGGGCTTTAAGCTGCTTTCTGCAGGGCACCGTGTTCCTCATACACGTGCCGCTGAGGGGGTCCACGTCCTCCACAATGACGAACGGGGCCTCCTCCAGAGTAACTATAGACAAGTGGTCGTCCTCCCGCTCCTCAGCATCCGAGTAGAGCTCGAAACGCGGCCACACGTGGTACTTCATAGTCAAAGAGCCGTTCTCCCACTTTCCCACCTGGGAAGCAGGGGGGAGGGTAAGCAAGAAGGAGAGTGGTTAGAGAGAGAGAAATGGCGAGTGAAGAAGAGGGAGATAAAAAAGAGCGCCTAAAAGGTTGGGGTCGGATTAACGCAACCTCAATTTGAGTATGTCTGAATAGCAAGAATTCACAAAGTACAAGGATACAAAGAGGGGCCAGGACTGATTATGACGTCAAGGCGGTGTGATGTGCACAGAAGCGTTTAGAGAGACAGAGTGAGAGAGAAAGTCAGAGACAGTAACACAGAGAGAAAGCAAGCAATAGAGATATACTCACCCTGTCCCACTGCCTCTCCTTATCCAGCAAAATAATAACTAGCTTGGGGTGCATCTGGTAGCCGTCCTCGCTGAAAGACAGATTGCGCCCCTCGAATGTCACATTCATGAGGTATCTGAAGAGACAAAGGACAAAACAGTTCACACACTATAAAAACAACCAAAAATTGCACATGTGGCTCCACAGATATTCTTAACCAACTGTATCCGTTAAAAAACATCAGTCAGCTGTGACCTCATAGAATCCTTAACCAACTGTATTCATCAAGAAACCTTAGTGAACTGTATCCAACTAAAGTCCTTAGCCTACTGTTTCTTTCTTAGCCACCTATAATCTCCCAGAATCCTTAACCAATCTTCTCCATCAAGAAACCGTAGTCAGCTGTAACCACGCGGAATCCTTAACCAACTCTTTCCATCTAGAATCCTTAACCAACTGTATCCAGCTACAGTTAACTCTTTCAGCACAACATCAAACTGACTATTGACTCATTGTGTCAGTAAGGCGTGCAGAAGAATTCCAATCTGGAGAAGAATACCACACTGTAAACCTCTGTAAAGCACAGAAATGAAAAAGTTTTCCGTATAAGTATGTAAGTGAAGGTGTAGAAAGGTGTAGAAAGGTGTTTTGAACACACACCTGCAGAAGCCTGAAACAAAATAACTCAAAAGATCTGATACAAACTACAGCCATTTTGAAAAAAAATTAATAGTCTTGGCATCATCTGCTGAAAGTATTTTGTTTCCTAACACAATAAACATAATACCAAGTAAGCCACAGCTCTCCAAATATTTAAGTACGGTGAATGTAAAAATGGGTAAAACATCTGTAGATTTTAACAGTGTGTTTGCAAATTGAATCCATAGAGATATCAACACTCACAGAATGCCTCTCAGTCAGTCACACAGCTGACATTATTCAGCACTTTGAAGCTAAGAATGTAAGCTAAGAATGTAAAATGAAAGATCTTTAAGGAGTTTAAGGAGTAATTTAGGCAACTGCACTTTAGGCAACATTGAAACTGTAATATGTTGCTCCACATCTACCAGTGAGCCTGTAATGTGTGCACAAGTCTATGCAAAGGTTTCTGCAACGGCAGAGGGTCCCGTTCAGCGCTGCAGGCTGTGACAAAGCGGATAAACATGAGAGAGTGCTGATCTGGTGGCCTCCTGGTCACAAGATCATTATCATAACCTTCAGCACCACTCAAGTGGAAAAGCCAGGGCGAAGGTCCATAGTTTCTGTGAAAATGCGTCCCGTCAGAGTAAACAGTATAGATGTCACGCAAAAAGGAAAAAGGTCTATAAGCGGCTCAGATAATGAATGAATCATTAAAATATGATTAATTGCTAGCATCACTGTGATGAACATTTCTGAAAATTAATAATTAAAAGGTACCTTATTAAAAATCTCACACTAAGTTGGTCATAAGAGGTTGGTCGTAAGACGTACGAAGTCATCTACCCATGTCCCTAAGCTTAGCAGTGGGCTGTAAAAGTTAGTAAGTTACCAATAATCAGTTATCTGTGCAGTGGCATGTTGCTTCTTTTTGTATATTTTCTGACCGGGTTAAATGACTATTGTTAGGTGAAGGACTATGTGCATTATTTTTGCTATGATAAGCAACAGTCTATCATCTGCAATATTGTGCACTGTTCTTGATATAATGCTATAATGTGCAATAGCTCATGTGCAGTATCATGTGACGTTTTCTAAATGGGAGTGGAATCATTTCATTATGTGCAGTATCTTACGTGCAAAACTCTTCATGTGCAATATCACTACTTATGTCAATATTACTTTTCATTACTTAATATTACTACTGGATTCTCTAGAGTGCAATAACTTACTCCAACCTACCATCGGTGTCGGTACGTTTCACTCAACTGTGTTACTTATCTATAATATTTATATCCAGTATTTCTGTATATAGCTTTGTGTATTTTCATGTTGAGTTTCTTTTCTCTACAGATTTTTTTTTTTTTATATATATATATATTTTATTTAGACTTTATATTTTATATTGTTCTTGTCTCTGTGTCTCTGTGTGTCTTGCAGTCATTACACAAGCAATGTCCTCCTGATTCTGATTCTGATAGTTAGCCAGCCTGGTAACCAGCTATAATCCCCTCTACCGAACCATTAATGACCTAAAAGCTTAGCTGAACGTTTGCTAATACGGTTCACTGATCAACTACTACGGCCATCTTTAGAGGTCACACTTTTCTGGAGTTCTGTATGGTATACAGAAGATATACAAACAATACTATAAATAACCATATAGCTCATGGCAGTATAAAGGAGAACAATTTAAATATGCAAAAAACATTTGCGCATTCAAGTAGTTCTTTGATTCTTTGGGCATTCACTGTTCTATGCAGAACCATCACCTTACAACAGAACCGATTTTTATAGTGTAGTTAAAAAGGAAATACAATACTGCTACCATGCTCAACTAGCTAATTGCAGTTATTCGGGCTCACTAACAAATGTTAAGTTTAAAGGAGCAGGTAAACCACACATGCTAACATTGTTAACAGTGAATGGACTCAAGTATTCATCAGTTAGTGTGATGTCATTTGAATAATGCTAATTACTAATTATAAATGCTAATTATTGACTCTCATTCACTGTTAACATTAGCATTGCTGAATGAACAGTTCTTTTAAAAATGTCAATTTAAAAGTGCAATAATGAGGAATCTCAAAGTATTACCTAGCTAAGCAATCAAATATGACAATATGAAATGAATCTCCAGTCTAAGACTTGTACATGTAACTCATGCCAGTTTAGGTTAGTTAGATTAAAGAATAATATTCATTCACAATTCCAGTGCATATAAAAGTCCAAGTTGGTACTTTTATCTTTTATAAGTGCAGGTACAAGTGCGAAACGAACAGCTTTGCCTTAATTTTTAACAACTGCTGACAATGTTTTTCCTAATTTTAAAATTCTGTATCTGTTGGGTCCATGTTGGAAAAGAAAATTAAGAGTTATTCTATAACTTTGAAGCAGACAAAGCTAAAACTTTACTTAGGCAATAAGATTACATAAAGGAATGAATTGTATTGTGGAACCATATCATTCAAAGCATGTAAGAAAAAATGTCATAATAATCAAACAAAGCTTAGCCTGTGACGAAGGTGAAGAACAGCGATAATAAGGTGAAGAACTCAAGACGAAATACTCATTACAAAATACTCATATGCTTTTTTTGAAATACCTTTATGAAGTATCTTTGAACCGCCCATCCAGTTCATTCTTATTCAGCCTAACCTTATAAATAAAAATGACAGGACTCACTTTGTGTCAAAATACTTATGTATATTTCTATTTTTTTTTTCTATTTGAAGGTATATGTATGTGAAAGACAGGTCTGGCGTTGCTGGAGGGTAACAGGGGCTGTTTCCTCCTTAATAAGATGAAAACGATGATTTTTAGTCAGCATTATGTTAAATACTGGTGAGCAGCACATCTAACCATCCTTGTTGGTGACAGGATTAAACATCTAGGTTGGACGTACCACTGGATTTTAGTGTGCGTGAAGTGCTGTCTTCGTTCAACTTTACTAAGCACCTTTACTAAATACCAATTGTCCAGTCATAACTATAATGTAGCACTCTGCACTGTGTACTTTAATTCAAATTACTGAATTTTCAGAGCACAATACCTATCAAATCTAAAGTACGTGGCTAAACTGCTTTCTAAGTTGGAGTAGAAAACAAAGGGCTTCATCTAAAGACACCACTCTTTAGTAGCGTCCCAGATTACCTTTCGAAACAGTGGACATGAGGACATGAGGGTTTGAAAGCTTGCCAGACAGAGAAACAGTAGCCAGGGGAGAAGAGGTTAGAGTGATAATGCAGTGACATGCCACTCTTGTAGCACCACTACAGACTTTGTGATTTCACTCAGGTCACTCTGGAAATTGCAATGGATGTTTCACTCAAATGACCCATAACCTTGTTACTTTTCGCTGTTGTGTAAATGAGCATTCTGGCAATTTTTTTGCCACTCAACTAGTTTTAATTAGCTTAAGCATCAGAGTTTGTTAGCATTGCATTTTTAACTAAGCTGTATGCTGAAGCCAAGCATAATTTGTTCGGTCTATTGGGATTTTTGCCAGTGCTCTTTAAATCTCAGATAAGTGGAGAATAGATAGGTCAAAACGGACTGGGAGAGAATATACGTGGTCTCAGGGGATTCCCAGGTCCCCCAGGTTGACAGTTGAGACCCCCCAAAAAAGCACAATGTAGGGGCATCTCCACAAAAAAATCCTCAAAACCTAAAATCCTCAAAATGGTTGGGATAAGCATTTGCTAGAGAAGCGGTCCCCAACTTTTTTGCACCACTGACCAGTTTCATGCAAGACAATTTTACTACAGACTGGATGGGGTGCATACCCAAATATAATAAAGTGCATAATATATCATTTGATGACATATATAATGTAAACGCAAATGCGTGGACAAGAAGGTTTTCCGATGGTTTTTTTTATTCAAATGCACGTTTTCATGTAAGTTTATGGCCCAGTACCAAATGATCGATGGCCTGGGACTGGTCCTCGGCCCGGTGGTTTGGGATCACTGTTCAACTCAGCAGCTCGTTTCATCTCCTCCAGGACAAATATCTCATTTCATTTAATCCGTCCCTAATCACTCCCCCGTTGACAAAAGAAATTCTCATTAATCATGCCTTCCCCTGGTGGACAAAATGGCAGGAACTCCCTGATTGTGACTGTTGACACCTGTCATGTAATCAGAGTAAATATATTGATTATGACTCATAAGAGTTTAGATGATGACAAAAGTGCTGGCCAATGTAAATAGCCTGAAAATCCCCCACCCCCAACACACACACACACACACACACACACACTTTCTTTCCTGGTTCTCTTGATTTAGGGTTACCATAGCGGACGGCCGTACGGGACTTTTAGTTTTCCAGGTCTCAAAGAGAGGACATGTCTGGGGAAAAGAGGACGTCTGGTCACCCTACCTGATTGTATGCTTCATTTCTGGCACTAAACGAACTAGATAAATAGACAGTGTGGCATTAGTGTGAATTGGTGAGGTATAATTTTTGTCTGTGTGCTTCTACAGTTTGTAACAGACAGACACTGACCCACTTTAGATGTGTGGATGTGAATCAGTCCGTCACCTGGTGTACGCATGTGCCTGTGCCCTGGAGTGCTCAGACACACAGAT
This sequence comes from Hydrocynus forskahlii, assembly GCA_037974365.1. NCBI lineage: Eukaryota > Metazoa > Chordata > Actinopteri > Characiformes > Alestidae > Hydrocynus > Hydrocynus forskahlii. The sequence goes on along the minus strand of JBBPCX010000088.1, from coordinate 24,747,294 downwards.
CTGCATCGGGGTGTTAGTATCGCAGTGTATGTGTGTCAACAAGTTTGTGTCAGTGCTACTGAAAACTCCTCTCTTTTCTTTTCACAACACCCCCCCCCCCACTGCCCCCCTACCCCCTCACCCACTGCCCCCCCACACCACCCTGCTCTAGATCTGTAGGCTGCCATTGCCATGACAACGCTCAGCCTCAGAGAAACGACTCACCACGCAAGAAATAACTATCTACTCCAAATGAGGACCGAGAGAGAGAGAGAGGGAACCGCTGGGGGAGTGGAGAGAGAGACAGACAGTAAGAGAGAGAGAGAGAGAGAGAGAGAGAGAGAGAGAGAGAACTGCTGGGGGAGTGGAGAGAGAGAGACAGACAGTAAGAGAGAGAGAGACAGAGAGAGAGAGAGAGACAGACAGTGAGAGAGAGAGAGTGTGAGAGAGAGAGGGAGAGAGAGGGAGATAGACAGATAGTGAGAGAGAGAGAGAGAGAGCGAGAGGGAGAGAGACAGACAGTGAGAGAGAGCGAAAGAAAGAGAGAGAGAGGGGGGGGGGGGAGGGAGAGAGAGACAGACAGTGAGTGAGAGAGAGAGAGAGAGAGAGAGAGAGAGAGAGAGCAAATATACCATTGAGGCCTAGTATATAAACCTTGCTGTCAATATATATGACACCTCACACACTTACAGTAAGTTGCAGTAATATAAGCCCAACCATTCGAAGAGTGGCACTAAAGCGAGCCGTTACAATGGGCAGAGCTGTGAGGTAATGTAAGCCAGCAGCACCACACACATGCTATATTGGGCAACAAGCTGGTTAACGGCGACAATAGTAACCCAGGCAGTGCACTGAGAGTGAAAAAACAAAAAAAACCACAACAAAATACCAGTACAGGCACCAAAAAAGTGAAGCCCTGGCAAGTTGCAAATGAGCTGTGACTGCAGTGTGTGTGTGTTGTGATTGATACACATGTATCATGATTTGAGAGACAGACAGAGAGAGGGGGGGGGGGAGGGAGAGAGAGAGAGAGAGAGAGAGAGTCCGACATATGAAATGTGTTACCATGATGCCCACAACCACAGTGATTTCCTAGCAATCTGCCGGGTTGCCATGGGAACAATAATCTCACCAGAGAGAAAGAGAGAGACAGAGAGAAAGAGACTAAGAGAGAGAGAGAGAGAGAGAGAGAGAATCTTTCGTACCCAGAATGTTGCCCCCACACCCCTCCATCTGTCCCTCACTCCCTTCAGCTCTCACTCCCCTTTTCCTCTTGCGGGTAGCAGCACAACACACAAGTACCCAATAAATCTCTCTCTCTCTATAAATACAGACAGATCAATATAGTGACATGATAGAACAGCGTTTGCAGAAATTACCCTTTCACGCTGCTTGCAGCTCTTACGACAGACGGGTTTAGGAGGTGGTTGAGGAAACAGCTAGAAAAAGTAAGGTGTGTATATCTAATAGAAAATATGTAAGTCGTTTAATGCCACTATTTGACTTTTTCACGTGTGGATGCCATAGAGTTAAACAGCAGGGCACTCACTGCACACCCTAACAAGTAAAGACAAAAATGACCGCAAAATATTTAAGGCTGATACAAACGCTTCATCATTTTCCAATGTAATCTCTACATAACGTCACATCTGTAGCATGTGGCCAATTAACATGGACAATAACTTCAGTTACTTCGCCTGAATAAAAAAAAAAAAACACTCTAAAAACGCTTCTAAAATAAGCCACTGGGCAGTTGCTGAACTCCACCAGTAAATATTTATGCGAAAACTGACTTATCAGATTTGTTTTATGAATTATGAAGTAATTTTGTACATTTTCCAGTCATTTCTTACTAGTGTAGTGGTGTGGGTTCCGGTCTGATCATACATACCAGACACCCAAACTACCGCTCCTGATAAAAAGTTAGATAGCAGCTCTTAAGAACAGCTTTGATTAGACGTCCATTTGTGTCTGTCTGACCCTTAGACCTGCATTGTTATGGCTGTAGTTTTGAACTTTTGGTCACATGTTTTGAATGTTTATTCACATAATTCAGCAGCTGCCCAGTAGCTTCTATTGTAAATGTTCATGTCTAATAAGGAGGAGGTTTGAGTGTCAGAAACTGCCCCTTCAGATGAGTTACCACTAGACCTAAAGTTCAATCTAGTTGTTTTGTATTATTATTATTATTAATTCATTCACTTTCTGGAAACGCTTAATCCTTACTAGGGTCGTGGGTACTCGGAGCCTATCCCAGGGTCTATGGGTGTGAGGCAGGGACTCACCCTAGGTGGGGCTCCAAACCCACCACTGGGCACACACACACACACACACACACACACACACACACACACACACACACACACACACACACACACACACACACACACCCCATTCACTCACACCTACGGTCAATATAGAATCCCCAGTTCACCTTACGCACATGTCTTTGGACTGTGCGAGAAACTGGAGACCCCGGATGAAACCCACACCACCATGAGAACATGCAAACACACACACACACACACACACACACACACACGTGCGGAGTCAAACCCCAAACCCTGGAGGTGTGAGGCAACAGGGCTGCACCATCATGGGGCCAATTATTATTATCATCACTATTAACGACAACAACACCAATAATAATAATAGAAATTGTCAGAAATGCACACAAAGTGCCCATCCCCTCGCCTAATGAGACAGCAACAGTTTTATACCATGTACTTAAATTATTATTTACCTTTTAAATGTGTTTTTAAAAAGCTTTTTATTAACAATACGTAGTGTATTATTATCAAATATGTTTCTGCTGCAAATATTGCACTGGTTCCTCGAGATAAAACTTTTAGGCACTCCTGAGTAAAAAGAGGTGTGTCTGTTAATAGTTTTGACACTGAGCTGTGATTGTGGTCTTCAGCACTACGTAACCGGGAACTCTGACTTAAACCTGGCCGTCACTCTCACTGAAGGTTTCTTCCAAAGGGTTGTGCTTGAAAAACAGCTGAAATATATGTCAATAATAATTTTGCAAACAGTCAATTATTATTTGTGCTAACTGAAGAGGGGTTTAACGCTAAAATGAAAACTTATTTCAGAAAAAGAAACAACAGATCTTGGTTGTTATTTTTTTTCAAAAACAACTGACTTGACAATGCAAGATTTAATCTAGTTTTTAGAAACATTTCTTGACTATAATGGATAATAATTGTGCTTTATTCTAGTACCTCTTGTTTTGTGTTTATTTTACTTAGTTTTACATTGACTTTTGCAGTACAAAATGCTGGACTATTTCATTAAGTGTGTTTTTAAAAGCGTTGAACTGCTTCGAAAGCACAGAGACCTGTAGTCTGCGTGTTTGACCACTGGTTGATGCTATGGCCTCAGATTCTCCTTTCTGATCACGTTGTGGTCTCTCAAAAGGGCAAAAGATCCTATTTGGCCTCCTCGAATCTATAGCGTGTTGAAGAAAGATGGGTTTGAGGGGAGCAAATACCTTCATCCCACCTCTTCCATAACGATTAGTGGAAAAATGGTCCTGACTTGTTTAATTATTCGTCACGCAGCATCTATAAGAGGGCGTCACTAATCTCTGATGGATTTAGGACGCCATAGTCATGAGGCGGCGTGACGACATCACTACAGCAGGGTAGTTAATCAGGATTTAGGTTGCTATAATTTCTGCCCCAATGAAACGTAGGATATGACAACACAGCTGTAGTGCCAGATCCTGCTTTGGTGCTCAGAGGCAGGTGTGTGTGCGTGTGCGCACGTGTGTGTGAAAGTGTGTGTGTGTGTGTATGTGTGTGTGTGTGTGTGTACGTGTGTGCGCGTATGTGTGTCAGAGTGAGTGTGTGAGAGTAAGTGTGTGCGCATATGTGTGTGAGAGTGTGTGTGTACGTGTGTGCGCGTATGTGTGTGAGAGTAAGTGTGTGTGTGTGTGCGTGTGCACGTATGTGTGTGAGAGTGTGCGTGTGTGTGTGTGTGTGTGCGTGCGTTTGTATGTGTGTGGCCTAGTAGGCCTCCCCAGGGAGAAGGTTTGATGATTCCATGCGCCCCCCACATTCCCCCACAACGTGCTTTAAGCCTTGTGTAAGTAAGGTAATTAATCTACAGGCCACAATCCGCTTTAATTAAAAATACATACACCAGCACACACACATACTCAGGAGACAGCAAGCGAGACAGACAGACATCCACTTCTGAGCCAAGGTGGGTTAGCAACTTTCAACAAAGGCTTCAAGCATGAAAAGCTGGCACTGGGCACAGGGGCAACGGGTTTAGAGACTGGAGGGCAGTCTGGGCACTGGCAGGGCACTTCAGAGGGTGCACAATACGGTCAAAATAACATACTGTGATTGCATTGCTACTTATTCTAATTCCAGTGTGCCTTGCATTATTTAAAAGGACACTGAAAACTGAATGGGATGTGGTTTATAACAAGCTTGCATTATTCTGGCGTGTTTTGTACAGAAAAACCCCATTAAATAGCATTCAGACCTTTAGCACGAGAACAGCATGTTACAACAAGAAAGTCTGATGTAAACAGACTTGATGAAAAATCAGAAAAGTAATGGATAGAATCAGCTATCAAAACTAGGAATGCTGAGAACCCCCACCTTTATTATAAAGCAATATTTCGGTATTGACAGAGGGTTTCTCACTGCTTTGTGTCAGCTAAACCTCTTCAACCGGATCTTAATGCATTCGTTCTTCTGAACATTCTAAATACATAAATAAATAAATAAGTAAACAAATAAATAAAGTAAAATGCATTCATTGACCTTACACTCGTCTTATAAGCAGACCCGACACGTTTTACACTTTGAATCTGGACGCAACCCAAGCCAGAACACATTTTGTCCGAACCGGATTGGAACCAGGTCATCACATTTGGACTCTGAAACTCACCTAAACTCAAGAGAG
>JBBPCX010000088.1:24697904-24720543 GCA_037974365.1 Hydrocynus forskahlii | reverse complement strand
CAGCGTCTGACCTCATAAATGCTCTACAGAATGAATGGACACAAATTCCCACAGAAACTCCAAAATCTTGTGGAAAGACTTCCAAGAAGAGTGGAAGCTGTTATAGCTGTAAAGGCGGGGCCAACTCCGTATTAAAGTCTCTGTATTTGAAAGCAATTGTCATTAAAGTCCCTATTGCTGTATTTGTCCAGCATCCCAATACTTTTGTCCATATAATGTATATGAAACATATATGGCAACACTCATAAAAGGGTGAAGCTTGATGCACACTGAAAGAGTCACTAATAAACAACACGAAAATGCAAGCATTTCTGAAACATACAATACATACAAACCTGTATTGTTCATGTTGTTAAAAGGTCTATGTGCTGCTGAAAACATAATGTCTTCTATACGTTACAAAGATGATGATTTGCTCCTCGCAAAACAGTCCAAACACCTACATTGGGTAGGCTTTGTCCTATTTTGGAAAAAGCAAAAGCAGCAAGGATGAGTTACACCCCCTCAGAGGCCACAGGAGCTGAAACTTTATTAGTGCTTTTGCACATAGTCTCGGATGTCCATAACCCACTTTAAGTTTTTTCAGAGGCGCTAACATGACTAAACAGCACAGAGGACGATCTAACCCTTTAAAATTTGTAAGGACAGGTTGCAAGGATACAGCTGATCATTGATCTTGGTTATTTCCACGCCAGCTTCACAAACAAGAGTGATTGGTTGAGCTCACACCAGAATCTGAAACTGATTTAACATGGGGTGAACATAGTCATGCTTGATGAGCAAGATATCAATAGCTGTGTTTGAATACATATAGTAAAGTCCAAAAAAAAAAAAAACAACAGTAGACTAAACATCCAGAGTTATTGTTGTTTTGTTAGAATATATAAAAGTGATTACATAACACAGGTCAAAATCTTCAGAGAAAAGTTTATGTGGGTTTTGTAGTGTTTTTTTCATGCTGATTTCAAATCTGTGTTTAGTTTTTACCTAGCACGTACAGTTTTTGTGATGAAGCTAGTTATATGTTGCATGATAGTTGGTATAATTCGCATATAATAATCATATTATAAGCGTTTTTGAAGAAACAGTGGTAGCTGACTGACACTGATCATTATATAACTATGCCACAGTGTGCGCCTATCTGACTTTGCACTGAAAATATTGAAACAGTTACTTGACTGGTGCCTGCGGTTGAATAAAAAACGCATGCAAGTCTATTGTTGATGTGACTTAAAAAAAAACTGAAAGCAGATCTGAAATCATCATGAAAAACTGGTTTAGAAAAGTGTATTGGGGTTTCTGATGATTACAAAAAAAAATTTTTTGTTGACCTGTGTAATTAATTCGATATTTACAGGGATGGGAAATACTTGTACTTTGGTACTGTACTTAACTGCTGTTTTGGAGGATTCGTACTTTGAGTATTAATGAAAATGAATACTTGAATTAGTACCTTGGAAATTATCTTGAAATTACACTTTCAAGGAAAAAAACCTTTTAGTTGTCACATTTTTATTCAGGCCATGAGAGTTGTTGTTCAGAAAGACTGATGGTAAAATCACACTGCCCACAGCTATGCTAATTTGTCTTTTCGAGAGGGCTAGTCACCGCATTGCACAACACTGTAACACAAAAAGATGTACAATTTGTAAAAATGTAAATTCTACATACATGACTATATTTAAATCTCAATACTTTTGGGTTTCACTCAAGTATATGTTTGGCTCCACTTTTATCTTCCTTAGGTAGTCCTCGTTGGGGTCTAGTCTTATGACATTTTTGTTAGTTTCAATCTCAAAAACATGAAAAAATGTGAAGGATGTTTTTACTTTCTGCAAAAGAAAATGAATGAATGAATGTACTTAATGAATGAACATGGTTTCGAATGAAAGATTAGTATCCACTCTGTCGACAGAATTAAAATGCTGTGCAGGTTACAAAATGCCTTGCAGACAATAACCATGACTTCTAAGGCTGTGTTTCCAATACCTGCTCAAATCTATTAATAGATCAATTAATGGTCTACATGCTTCACCATCTCTCAGTCCAGCCGCTGCTCAGTCCTTCAAGCGCTATTAAATGCACTCCGTGTAGTTCCAGACTGGAGAGAAGGAGATTCTGGAGAGAGGGTCGGTCTGAACATTAATGAGCACTACAGCCATGAGCTTGTTAAGGCCGACCACGGCCACTGAGCTTGCCATACATACACCATAAATGCAGCGAGAAGGATCCGCTTAGGCTCTGATTGATGTAAACATAGAACACAGCTTTTGTACATTTATCTCACAGCCACTGGAGACAGACAGAAGAATGAGCTCCAGGAATAAACCCAATATAGATAGGGAACACAGAATGCAAGGACAGAAAATAGAATCCTCATGTTCAGACAAAAAACGTCATATAAACGCTATATGCAGAGGAAAAGACACAAACTCGGGGAGAAATAACATGGAATACTGATAGATTTTAATGAGGTGCATCATCAAACTACACCGATCAGCCACAACGTTAAAAACATTATCGTGAAGGATCTCGTTTCAAAAAGCACCTGTCAACGAGAGGGATTATATTAAGCAGCAAGTGAAGAGTCAGCTCTTGAAGTTGAAGTGTTGGAAGCAGTTAACTGAACAAGTATAAGGATCTGAGTGACCAAATTATGATAGCTAGATGGTCCATGGAAGTGGTCCAAGGAAGAACAAACCGTGAATGGGTGACAGAGTCATGAGTACACATGAGGAGCAAAGGCAAGCATGTTTGGTTCACAGAAGAGTTACTGTAGTACAAATTGCTGAAAAAGTTAATGCTGGCTTTGATAGCAAGGTGTCAGAACACACAGTGCATCACAGCCTGCTATAGAGCTGCCGAGCTGCAGAGCAGTCAGAGTGCCCATGCTGACTCCTGCCCACTACTGAACCTTTCTACAATTGGCACACAAGCATCAGAGCTGAACCACAGAGCAATGAAAGAACATGACCTGGTCCGATGAATCGGGTTTTCTTTCCATTATGTATATGGGCTCAGGGTCACACACCTTTGGGAGGAGTTGGTACCAGGGTACACTATGGGAAGAAGGCAATCCGGCAGTGGTACTGTGATGCTTCGTGCAATGTACTGCTTAGGAAACCTTGGGTCCCTGGCATTCATATGGATGTTATTTTGACTAGTACCACCAACCTAAACATTGCTGGAGACCAAGTGCACCCCTTCATGGCAAAAATATTCCCTAATGGTCTCTTTTCAGCAGGATAATGTTCTCTGCCACACTGTAAGATATGTACAGGAACTGTTTGAAGAATAGGTAATGGTGAGGCCTCAAAATTCCCCAGATTTTGATCCCTCATCGATGAAAGAGAGGTGGAATACAGGGATGCTCTCAAAAATATTTTTGTGCAGAAACGGTTGGGAGTGGCACTTATAGGGACAAAAGGTACAGTGATGGGTTGATAAAAAAAAAGAGTCATAAAAAGCACAGACTGTTTCCTTTGCTCACCTACGCTGGTCATCAGCAGTTTGAGAGGCAGCAGATCAACAGTGAAACACACAAACACAGTCCAGTGCAGCTCAGATCTACACTTTTCATGATCTTTAGCTTTTTGTTGTATTGAAATAAACTGATTTCAAGAGAAACTCTTTTAGTAACAAACTTCCACCTCTTGTTTTTGAAAGCTGTTACTATAAACACAAAGGTTTATTCTTGGCACTTGTTGCCTGAGAAACTTTAGACTTACTGTACATATTGTTTCGTGCTATATTCAGCAAACCGCTTAAAATTAAATTAGTCCCCACTATTCCTCCACAGGCACTTGTTCCCAACACAACAATGATCCAGCATCCTGAGTATTATGTTCATTCAGAGCATAAATAAAGCAGGAAATTCTAGTAACTTTTCTAATGGTTTTCAGAGTAAAAAAAAATGTTTTGTGTGTGGTCTGGTGTTTCTGTTGTCCAAAACTGTATTAGACTGTTTAAATGAATGCAGTCCAAATAAATATTTTCACATATCGCAGGACATACAGCAATGATAATGAAAATATGCGGTTATAGAGTCGCAATCCTGCTATGTTGTCCTTATCAGGCAGTTCTAAATGGAAACTATTTTACAATTTTCATAGCATAATAATTTCCATTCGATTCAGTACAGTACAGCTTTGCTGTACGGAAGTATAGTAGGTTTAGGACAGAATGCTGGACGTGACCAGGACCTAGTCACCAGATTACTCATAACGACTTGTGAGGCAGAAGAGAGGGGGAGAAAGAGACAGTGAGACAGAGAGAGAGAGACAGAGAGCGATAATAGGCTTGCTCATCATAAACTCAGCCATCAAAACATTAGGAAAGAGGTGGGCAGCGACAGCGGGCTTCTGCAAATGAATCAGCCAGCTTTCCTGGTTTCATCCCAATTAGGTCCACAGTGGGGTAAAGTGAATATTTAATATAATATATTGTTAAAAGACAGTTTTTCAAAACTCCAGATCTAGTGGCAACTGTGCTGACACCAAATGTCAGGCCCATTTGAGCTTCAGGTTTTTACAGACTGTGAAGGCTTGTGAGACACATTTCACAGTGCTGTGAAAGCCTCAGACACAGTCGAGCCGTCTCAATGAACCAAGGATTTCAACAGTGTCACAAAGCGAACCACTATCACGAAACAACTCATTAAAGCAGCCAGTTAATCTACTGATCGGAGGTAATTAGCATATGGGCGGGGCCCCAAGACTTGTAATTCATTGCTGGGAAGTAATAGAGTAAGGTTTGGGAAAGCCTGCGTAATAAACAAAGGTTTAATTTACTCCAAATTCATTCATTATTCAAAAATGTTTAGGAATTACCGCTTTTTTTTTTTTTTTCATTGAGAATTAGTCAGAGCATGGTTAGACACTGATTCAGGGGGTACTGAAAATAAGCGGTGCTGAAATTTAAAGCAGCACATATACCATGATGCAATATGACATTCTTTTTAGAACAGAATTACAATGAAGCAAAAACAACAATATACTACATCAAACTGCTGTGCTGATGCACATGCTGCTAACTCTGTTTATCTCCTTCTTCTATGTACTTTATGCAAATCGTCTTGAGTCGCCACGAAGTCAGACCGGGCACGGTAATCAACTGTGGCACACCCACAGTCAAACTACATGCTGGGATTCAACACTCAACTGCACACCAGGTGATGGAGATGGAGATGTAATGGTTAAAAATAAATTCCAGTGACCGCATTAGATTTATTTGTAACGATCCAATACGCTTATACGTTTCCTCTGGGCACCTCAAGCAGCTTGTGTTTTAGTGAGACGCCCCCAAAGTATATTAAAACATCAAGTAAAATACTCAAATAAAAAAAAAAACTCCTCCTCAGAAAGAATCTTCTATGCTATGTTTGATTTCTTATTATTTGGATTATTTCGTTGGCAGTCCTAAAATGCAGCTTCCTCAGCTCCCCCATATCTAACATTCCTGGCAGATACATCCTAATTTAGTCAAAATAAAGACTGTACACTTTTAATCCAAACCATCCATGAAAGAATATTTTATTATGGTTCGAATCTGATGAAGACACTGTCTTGTTTAACACAATGCCTTGTTTTACACAAAGAAAAACTGCTCTTTACAATTTTGCTACATTTCTAGTTAATGAAATCAATAGACAAGTCAAAGTCTTGAAGCCCACCGGAACCTATTTACACAGAATCAATGACTGCCATTGACAGACACTTACTAATAAGAGTCCTTGGCCAAGACTCCTAACGCTACATTAGTCTACATCTGTAACATGACTGCATAGGTATCCAATACGCATTATGTGTAGTGTGTTAGCATACAGAATCTGTATTGATGACCATTTGCTCTAGACTACTGTGCAAAAGTCTTAGGCACCTGTGAAAATAATATTTAAACTGTTTAGGTGAGCAGTGAGTGTTTCTTTCACATTAATATTAGTAAATATACTAAATAAAACTAAAAAGGATGAATACAAATAACATTATACAATAAATAGTGATTTTTATGTTCAGTATATCAAAGTGTTCCTTGTAGAAGTCCAGTATTACTTGTAGTTTCCATCAGAAACCTGGTTTGACTCGATCAGTCCTTCATTAAATTAAATCAGGAGCTGCTGGTGGAGTTTCACAAATCCAAACAACGGCTGGAATAACGGAGGAGGAATCTGGAACCGAACCTGTGTTCTCCTCACCAGCTCACACAATATCAACTACTTTTGTACAAACAATAAACAATAGTTTATATTCCACCCTTTTGTCTCGCCACTTCATTAATCACTTACGATAACATTACACTGGCCTACGCTCTCAATACTTAATACTTTTTACTACTCTCTTGTTTGTTGCATCTATTCTAATGTTAATTTTGCTAGACACTATCACAAGCTGAGAAAAATGGCTTTAATCAACTTGCATAGGTGCCTAAAACTTTTGAACAATAGTTTATATTTCACCTATCCAAGACCATCCATCCTTCACTCCTTTAAACAAACTACACATCTGACTATACATCCTTTATCACGCCAGCTGGCGTTCTCTCCTGCTCTTTTTCCACCCTGTCACTCATTATCATAAGACGCAGCCTATTATGTAATCGTTCAATCATTTCTCACATTGGTGTCACGTATTTCTATCGCTTTTAAATCCATTTCATTATTTCCTCCTTTCTTGCGCCACAATTTTCCACCCTTTTGTCTCGCCACTTCATTAATCACTTACGATAACATTACACTGGCCTACGCTCTCAACCTGCTCCTCTTTTGTATCTCCTTTTTTTTTTTTATCTCATTCTCTCACCCTCTTCTAATCCTCCTCTCAGAACTAATTCTTTTCACTTCTTCCCTATCAGTCAGCTCATCCCGCTTCATCATCGTGGCCTACCTTTCTTTAAGAACCCTCATCAGTCTCTAATCAAACGCACGCCGAATTAATTACACGTCACATGCAAAGCATAATTAACGCCAACGACCTTCATTCCCATCATATTACCCCCTCCCTCCATTCCCTTTTAAATCTAATTTTTAAGAAAGCTTGTCTTTGATTGAAACATGAAGCTATTTCCGCCCAGCGGAGATAATTCATTTATTTTTCCCTCTATGTCTTCCATCTTCTCTCTCTTTCTAGTCTTTTGCAGAACCGCCAGAGGAACAAGTGAGGGCACAGGAGGTAAAAAAGTGTGGCGTCTACATACCTGGTTTTTACTCTGTGTATGGTACAGCTAACTTACTCTCACCCACATTTTGCATTAAACTATTGTTAAACTTTTTGAGGAGAAAGACAAAGGTACCAAAAAAACTTCACTGTAGTGATGTCATGGAAGAACTGCTTTTGGTTCTAGAAAGAGCATTTTGATGGATTGTTCTATTGTGAAGAACCGCTATATAATGTGATCAGAGCTACATTCTATGGACAAAAGTATTGGGACACCTGATACCATTATACCAACAGGGACTTTAATGATACTGCATTCAAATACATAGACTTTCATATGGAGTTGGTCCCCACTTTGCACTTAGCTTCCATTCTTCTTTCAAACCAAATTCATCCAGCCATGTCTTTATGGAGCTCGCTTTGTGCACTGGGACACAGTCATGCTGGAATAGAAAAGGTTCTTCCCCAAACTGTGTCCACAAAGTTGAAAGCATGACGTTGTCCAGAATGTCTGTGATTTCAAGGCAAGAACTATTTAGGAAGCTTTTCAAAAACAGTTTTAGTCTTCCCAACAAGCTCAAATGTAGCCAACAAAAAGTATGGGTAAAAGCAGTGGAGAAATATTGAATATACACATCGAGTGAGTGAACGCTTCAAAACCAAAACTTATTCACCTCTATTACTTTTTTAAAATGGTTTTGGACCTTTTTAGCAATGGAATTTCTAATTAACCTTATCCTGCCAGGCAAATACTTTAGTTATGAAGCAACAACAGACATAACAATCTTTGCTAGCTTTTCAAGAAAGATGGTCATGTCCCTGAAATTCAGAGAAAACGAGACACCCGCGGTCACCAAAGATTTTGAACACATATGAGGACCACATGTGTCCCTTAATTTTTTCCCCCTCTTGAACCTTGCTTTGTATGGTTATGGCCTCTCATTGCTCTTAGGTGCCTTAATAATACATCAAGGTATTATTTGTTTTGTGTTTTCTTCTTGTTCTTGATTAATCAAAGGCTTCCAATCAAAGCTCTTCCCATTCAGATTTTCAACCGATTAGTTGATGTTGTGGTAAAATGTATCTTTGCTGAACGGGTACTGAAGGCACTTCAAAATAAATTCTGTTACTGAGGCTATATAAATATTGCAATAGGCTTTCAGACCAGTTCAATAGACCTAAAGTTAGAATCAGTTGTGTACTGGCTTAGCATTCACAGTCCAGCTACTACACCATTCAAAATTCAACTGAATCATGTTTTTAGACAACAAGCAATGCAGCAAAGCAAGCAGGCATATTAGAAACGCTTAAAACGAACTTTACTCTGTTGTGGCACAGCACGTTGCATCTCTCGCAGTCAAACTCCACAAGACAACTCAGCATACACTCCAAATGGAATGGCACAAGAAATACAGAATGGAAAATATAAGTGAGAATACTGGTAAATACACAAGAATTTAGTTGGGCGATTTACAGACGTTAAAAATTAGTCTTAAAAGGCCTATGTCATAAACATTATGATGTTTTAAAGAAATGACTTACCCGTACAGAAACTTCTTTCAGTTTCAAAACATATAGTTCACTACTCTGTATTCACCATTCACTACTAGTGCCTAAACTAATTTCCTCTAGCAATACATTTACAGGCACCTGACAATTCAGCATACAGCAGATTAGCCCCGCCTACTCATGTAGAAGTTACGAGGAGTGTTTCTTCTTAAATGAGGTACTATGAAGGACAGCCAATAAGAATGGGATCATTTACATATGTTTGAGTCTTACAGGTGCAGTAAATTAAACAGCTTGCTTACAGAGAGGCTGGAAACAGGCGTAAGTAACTAAAGTGGTCCCTTATAGTCACGTGTGAACACATTGTGTACAGTGTGAAATTCCTTCTCTGTATTTAACCCTTTCACCGAGTGAAACAGTGAGCTGCCAGCGCTCAGGGAGTGTGTGGAGACAGTACCTTGATCAAGGGTACCTCAGTTATGCCACTGGCCGTCCTGGGATTTGAACCCACAACCTTCTGATCACAGGGGCAACTCCCTAACCACCAATGTAAATATAAACATAACTTTAAAAAAGCCTGTTGGAGTCAACAAACCTCTAGGTTTTGTGCCCTTTCACCCAGCAGAGTCCGGCTCTATTGGCTAGTACACCAGTGTAATAAATGGAATTTAGCAGCAACAGTAAAATACAAACCAAAATGTAGAATTTGGGGCCTTCACAGTATGAACAACCATTTATGCTGGTGGTAAGGCTTGCATTGGCCATTTCATTTTTGGAGGTCGGGCAGTCCTGAAATCTACACGGATGAGACAGGTAGTGAGTGAATGTGTTAGTTCTGAGCAGGGTTCATGATGTGTTTCTAAAAACAGACCAACCCAATGTGTTATTCAGGCAGTGTAAGTGGCAGCTCTTTGTCTGTGAATGTAAAGAATAGTCTCCGTAGCTGACGCCTGTCAGTGAAGCAGTATAATGGCTTGAAAACAAAAGTGGGACACCTTTGCACCTTGTCTTTGATGCGGAGGCAGCCGGCAGGGTGAGCTGAAGTGTGAAGTGAAATTTGAGTGCTCCCCTATTTCTTGTGAGGTTAGGGCGACTGTCGCTGCCTGGGAAAAAAAACAAAAAAAACAAAAACGGCGAACAAACAGCTTCACAAAGTGCTTCACGTGGGCCCGCGGGTCTCCACAGTGAACTAATAAGGTTTAATAGATCCTCCGCGTTTTCTGCTTATCTAAACGAAGTAGGCTATCCTCTCCGCGTTAGCCGTGGGCGGCGACCTCAGTCATTTTCTGTGTCACCACGACCTCTTTTTTTTTCTGGAGTTTTAACAGCCTTAAGGTTCCTCGGAGGGAAATGAGACCCGAGGCCCTGGACCCCCTCCACTCCTCTCCTCTCTGATCCCTCCCTCTCTTCTTCTGAGAAAGTGAGATCTGCTCATTAATTGTTGAAAGAGTCACTTCCATTATCGTTCTGTGTTACGGCATGGCTCTTTTCTCCCTGCCACCACCTTCCTCTCCTCTGTCTTTCAACTACTCTTCCCACCTTGCACTCTCTCTCGTCTTCGGTTGTTCATTAGAGAGCCCTTGCCCTTCTGCATTTAATCTTCACTTCTTTCTTTTTTCTGCTCCAGGTCATCGTCCCTACTTGACGCGGCATCTCTTCAAAGTTCAGTGTTTTCTCTCCTTCACTTATTTCTACCTAACTTATGCTTCTCTCTCTCTCTCTCTCTCTCTCTCTCTCTCTCAACTCTCTTTCTCCCCCTCTCTCACCATTATTTCTTACTTTTACCTCCTCTGTCCCTCTTTCTCTCTCTCTCATCTCTCTGTCTCCCCCTCTCTCACCATTATTTCTTACTTTTACCTCCTCTGTCCCTCTCTCTCGCATCTCTCTGTCGTGCCATCTCTTTTATCTCTCTCTGTGCCTCTCTCTTTCACTTATCTCTCTATTTCTCTCTCTCTCTCTCTCTGTCTGCACCTTCCCCTCATTCTTTCTCTCACCACCCTAAACTGTTCCATGTTATCTCCGGTGCATTAACCACATTAGCTGAGAGCCAAACAGTGAAGGTTCTGTTGGGAAAACGCTAAGTGTTTTCCTTTCCATTCCCTCAGATGGGGAAAGCGTGTGTAGCTGCCTCCAGTAGAATGACATAAACGCTGTCAGGCATGTCCCTCAGCTAAGATCTAATGTACAAAAACATTCACACACACACGGGCAGCATGTGCGGTTTTATCTATCTCTATCTGTCTATCTCTCTATCCATCCGTCCATCCATCCATCCATCCATCCATCCATCCATCTATACACACACACACTACAGGCCAGAACTTTGGGACCACTCTTGGATTTTTAAAACAGTAAACGAGACACTGCTCTTTGAGTGCAATTCAATAGATGTGAAAGCTTATGTACAAATTTCATCAAATTAACCACCCCTCGCCTTTTTCACAGCAGCACAGATTTGCGGAATAATTTCCAACAATTTCTGGAAGTGACTTATGTCCAAACCCTCCCAGCACCTCTTCAAGCAAACAGTTTTGTCACATTTGCTGGATGCTCACTTCGAACTTGTTGGTCTAGCTCATCTCATGCATTTCATTGTGAGGAAGATCTGGAGCTCGGGAGTTGGGGGTCAAGACTTTTTCCTTTTCTTTGGACTGGATATAATTTGGAACAATTTTGAACGCTTGGGATCATTTTCCTGTTGAAGAATGAAGTGTGATTTTGAAGAACTGAGTGATACTTTCCTTTTATCATGATCCAACACAAAGTGAATGTCAACGCACTAAAGAGGGACCTGACATGTCTTCCTTAAAACTAACTGAGTTTTTGTAAGTAAGGTTACAACAGACTATGAAATAAATTTAGAAATAGTAGCGTATCGTACCTTTTTTCAAAAATCCGAGGGTGGGCCCAAAGATCTGGCCTGTAGTGTAACCAAAGAATTTTGCCAGTTATTTTTCACTTATTAATTGCACGTCAGTAAACTTTTTAAAGTCAATCACCATTTTTTTTTACAGTGCATAAAACCACACTGCTTGCTTGGTTGGCGTTTATCTGTCTATCTGAGTTGCATAAAGCTTCTATCTGTCTATCTGAGTTGCATAAAACGTGCATAAAGCACACAAAGCATAAGAGAGTCACTGACAATTGTGTATTGAGCTGGAGACTGGTTATCCTGAACAAGGTGCTAATTATGAAGATGAAATATTAAAGAACGATGATAGGACAAAAATGATGATGGCTGGCGGTGATGATGCTGTAGGTAACTTGACAGAGAACAGGAAGACGCTGACAGGGGTATAATCAATATGATCAAAGTGATGACAGCACAGGTGGTGATAATCTCTGTTGTAAAACATAAGATAAACTAGAAATGGGTACGTGTCTAGTACTGCTGTTACACAGTGTTGAGTTTAACAATATCGATATTAATAAAACAACATTTACAGTACTGTGTAAGACCCCTTTAAACAAGAGATATTCACAATATAGACAGAAGTATTGGGACACAACTGTTAATTATTGAATTCAGGTGGCCCATTACTTCCAGTGAAGGGTAATATTAATGCTTCAGCATACCAACCTGGATGATGCCCTGCTTCCAACTTTGTGGACACAGTATGGGAAAGACCCTTTTCTATTCCAGCATGACTGTGTCCCAGAGTAGAGGTCTGCAACGGGGCAGGATGCCTGCAGGACCCGTGGGACGCAGCGCAAAATCATGCGGCGCGGGTCTACGTTTGAGAGGTTCTTGCGGGAGAGGGTGGGAATAGAGAGATGTGTTCACGGGAGTGGGACAAAGACACTGTTCTCTGGACTCCCACAAAGTATACATTTGCTTTGAATACATTTTACAGTTTTTATGTGGAGAACAACATATGTGGTAGGCGACCGAACCTGTGGATGTTTGCATTGCGCGGGAATCTCTGGGACGCCAGCAGAATGGAAGCACAATGAGTGCAATGAGCACTGACTGAGGTTGGAATAAACACATATTTCAGTGTTTCCCTATATTTCTCTCATTTTGACTGTGAAATGTTTCTATTGAGACTGTTTAGATATTTTTTAGTTCAGGTCTGTAGCCTAGTTAGAAACGTTGCTGGTTGTATTTTTTTGTGGAAGACTGGTCAGCCAAATCTACCCTTATATAAAAGGGTATATCTTTCATTCGCAGCTGGAGTCGTTTTATAAATGTTTAATAAATTCCTGTACGTCAGTTAGACAGCAAATAAATTTGGTAAATTTTTATAAGCCAAGATATTATAGCATTTAAAATGTGTCCGGTATTTTCGGCCCACCCTACACTCCACCAGCCTTGCTTGCGGGATTCAGCGGGCCGGAGCGGGTCGAAATATTACACATTTCTGCGGGAGCGGGACAGAAACTTGCGGGAGCGGGATGAAAAATCAGTCCCGCACAGACCTTTATCCCAGAGCACAAAGGACGGTCCATGGTTGGATGAGTTCAGTGTGGAGCAACTTTACTGGCCCTGATAGTTGACTAGCCCCAGGGCCGTCAGAAGCATTTTTAATGTGAGGGGGACGCATCGGTCTACGCGTGGAGGGCGGGGTTTGGTCATGGGGCGGGGTTTGGTCGTGGGGCGGGGTTTGGTCGTGGGGCGGGGTTTGGGTGGGCGGTTGGATGGGTTGCTGCATGCGTGGAAAGTCTCGGCCCTTTTAGGGGGTGGGGGCAAACCCGGAGCGGATTTCCAGTGGTATGTGTATTCTCCTTTCAATTAAGTGGAACGGATTCTTTCGCAAATGATTTGAGATACAAGATTCAACAGCGCTGGGTGAACTATTATTTTATGCTAAATGTGGGGGCGTCCAAACGAATAATTATGAAATGTGGCGGCGACGCCCATGACTAGTCCGGATATAAACCCCACTGAACACCCCGTTGCAATGTCATTAAGGTCCCTGTTGGTATAGCAGTCAGGCGTCACAGCACTTTTGTCCATATTGTGTATATTTCAAAGACATTCCAATCAAAATGAGTTTTGTCAAAAATGTCACACTGGTGAATTTTATCAATACAACCTATCAGTTCTACAAACCAATCATTTTTGGTGAGTTTCATTTGAGTGCGTTTTAGAAAATTCCCACCCAGCTCTCCACTCGATGTCTTGGAGTAGGTAAAGAAAGTCTCAGCCCTATTTGCTGCAGAGCAAGAGGAGTCACTCCTGCCCAATTTAATGAGACTTCTCGCATCTCACGAAGAGGTCGCAGTTACGCTTCTCTTGGCTTTCTAACTAGGCTTTTGGCATCCAGTGAAAAGAGAATACGTCTTCCTTTCATTAAAAAAAAAAAGAAACCTCTCTTCCTCTCTTTAATCCTCTCTCCCTATGGCCAAGTTTAAACTATTTAATCTTTTACTCTAAATGTGTGATCATATTACTGCTCGTTTATTTTCGGTATTAAAAACCAAGACTTGGTAGGAGTAATTTGGCTGTGTTAATGACCGAAGCGCTAATGACATCTCCCTATTTGGGGCGGCAAGCGAGCTAATACGCAAACATTTTCTACGGCCCACGGATTCGCCATTAATTTGCTGTGTGTAAAACCAAATGGAGTATGAATAATAGAAGGACAAATCCCCCCATTCATGGTAACATAATGACAACTTCCCGAAGCTCTTTTCAACTATGACCTCAAGAGGATTTCATTCAGTCTTGTTTAATAGATTGAACTGATTGAAAAGGAAAATGGTTCTAGGCCTGTATGGTGTAACGGAGTACCGCATGATCAAATCTGAAGCTTGACAAATGGCATATTATCATAACTTGAAGTACATTAAAGTACATTCCTTCTTAGTCATTGATGGTCATTCTGGCCCCAGTTGTATGACTCTATCACTTCGGTCTTAGGTAGGTTGGCCCTTAGTAAGTAAAGACTACTACTACTAATCAAATCCAGTTTAGGGCTGTCACTGTCCATGTTATTAATAATCAAGTAATCTGCTAATAATTTTTAAATGAATCGTCAAAACATCGTTTGTTTAAAGTCCATGGAATAAAAAATAATACTTAACCTTTCAAATTGTCTTCAAAGCCAAAGAACTATACTGGAAAAGCCTTTAAAACACTTTAATGTCTGTGTCTGAAATATTATATTCCCTTTGGTCTACATGTTCTCTAAATGTTTGAAATGTTTATCGCTTAACATATTCAATTAATCACAATGGACTAGAGATTTTGAATGTAAAATAAATCCAAAATCCAAATATGGTGTGAATAAGAGCATGAAATTTACATTTAATAAAATAAAAAAAAACCCACAATGGACAGTTGTCCATAGTGTAACTAAACATTTCATCACTGTACACCAATCACGTTATGTGCCATTTTTCACATTAAACCAAATTTTGCGGTCGGACTAAATGGACTAAAGGAAAAAAAACACAGGAGAATCGAAAAAAAAACAATTATATGTTGTGTCATATAACTGCGGTTGATTGACTGAGAAGGTCAGTCTGAATCAATGATTATTTTAAACGTCGACTGAGTAATCATGAAAACATTGCTCCAAAGGTTGTTGCCGGATTCATGCCAGCTCCACAGCAGATGCATAAACCCATTCAACCGACGACCTGCACCTCAACCCAGAACCTGTAGAGACTGTTTATACAGCGAAGTGATTTGCTCGCATTATCTCGATAAAAGCTCACATTTATCATATCATGTCCTGTTCAGTGGGTTTATAAGATCCAGTGAGGACATATCGTGTCAGCAGAACAGCAGAAGGCGGCTTTGATGACTAGCTGTATAAGGAACAGGAGAGCTCAGTATCTCCTTATGTCCACAGCAGAAGAGTGCTAGAATAGCCTTTGGGCTAAAGTGACTCTCCGACCTTCCTTCAGAGAACATAAGTATGCAGTCACGCAAAATTACCATGGTTACCCACGCTCCCCTGCCCAGGCTCACGGGCAGCGCACGTCTCAATCACAGCGCACAGCGGCGCATCTGCATAATGCAAGTAGGACGATGAGAACCTGATATGTCTACGTGGGGAAAAAATTGAAAAGAGGAACGGGTGGCATGACACATGCCTCGTGGCTAAATACATACTGTAACAGTGCATACATTACTGCGGCACTGTAAAAGCAATTCACACCGCAAGAGAGTAGCGCATGCGGCGTGTATGGCAGGAGCATGGACGAAAATGTCCCATCAACATAATGGCTTGCGGCTATTGGGGCTTTATTGCTCTGAACACTTAAAACATCCTAAACCTATTTAAAATAATTCCCATCAAAGATAAGACCTTTAGTTAATCACATCAAAGACACACATCCCGTCTTAACTCTGGGCTTTATTTCAAAATGTTATGTTTTTTTTACTGAATCTCTCATATTTTATTAAACATTGTAAAAAAAATCTTTTTATTACAATTTAAATGAAAACAAAATGATCACCAGCACTGCTCCAGTTTACTGTAAACATTCACTACCAGTCAAAAGTGTTTGTACACCACAGGTTTTTACCACGTATCCAATTATTTCGTTAACCGCTGAGTTTTATTCTTGCTGTTGGGTGAACAGCTACAAATGAAAATGTGTCAAATAAAACAAGTTTCCTTTATAAGATGAAAGAATCTGTAACAGTGCATGTCTGACGCCTATTAACTGGTGGTGTGGTGATGCAGAGTCAAATTCTAGACCGTCCTTTAACTTTCAATGCACTCGTGAACTGTTTCAGCACTTAATAGCTTGTTAAATATTGCTTGTCTGCTGAGCCACATTATCATTATAATTATAATTATATTTGGTGGCTTTTTGTGGGTCAGTAGGGATTAATAAAAACGATGACATTTTCTGGCTCTTAAAAGATTTCATATGACGAACACTCTGTACTTGATAGCAAAGAATATTAAGTGTATTTTTCGTAAATATTAAGTGAGTAAGATGCAAATGTAGAAAATCTCAGTGTAGCATACGTTGTCCTGGTGTGTGCTTTAAAAGGGAGACTGCAGCAATAGACTGAGTTTTTTCTTCATCTGTTATGGACTGGTGCTTGATGGCAATCAAACGTGTTGATTAAAATGTTTTAATTTAAACAATGTGATTATCACTGAGTTTCCTATTGCCATATATCATTAAAATTGTTAACTGCCCCATCTGGGAAGCTCTTTCTTACCGTGACTATGGTTTCATTCATTCTCTCTGGCAAATAATTGAACCAAGTGAAGAAGTTCTGTTGAAAGTGTAGATTTTTAACTTTTAACTGATACCACACCTGCGTTTGTTAGTAGGGGAGATATTGTGTTATATTTCAACACAGAATGTAAATCATGTAATTCATTCAATGTAAACGTAATTCATTACGTAACGATGCCATTAATTCTGTAATTATGTAACCATGTATAAATAATGATGATAAGTACACTGAATGTATCAAAAAACAACAGTATTAACGCTCAGTCTCTAAGGGTTAAGAAATGGAGGCAGTGACATGATAAAAACAGGGATGATGTACTGCCTGAGAAAAATACCACACACCTGCTTCTAGAGAACAGGCATACATGCAGACACACACACACACACACACACACACACACACATACAGATGTGGCTTCTTGCTGTGACATAGATGCACGAGCTTCAGTCAGACCAAAATAGGTTGTAATAACATGGGAGCTGAAAACACTTCATCTTCTGAAGACACACACACACACACACACACACCTATGCACACACGCACTCACACACACACACACTGAATGAATACACTTCATCTTTCAAAGCAACAGCTACTGCTGCTTAGCATCTGAACACTACAGATTACCTAAACCTACATGAAACATACACAACACACACACACACACACACACACATGCATGCTCTCTGTCACATACACACTGACACACTCACTGTATAGACTGATGGATACGCTTCATCGCACATGCACGTGCCTGTACTCTCTCTCTCTCTTTTCCTCATATACATACATACACACATACAGACCCACATACACACACACACACACACACTCACACCACCTGGGCTCTTAAACTACTGTCATTACATATCTATGAGTAGCAGAGGACAAAATCTCTTTTATTCAGTTTACCCAGACGTAATCGATTAGCCAAGACATTTTTAGTGTCCTAACTGAAGCTGTGGGACTAATGTAGGTAGCAAACCCTAGAAGTCAGTCGTCAACCTTACAGACCAAGAAGTACATCCACAGAACTTCTCTCAGCCTGCTCAGACCACATCCTGAGCTTCATTAGGGTCCTGCAGACTTGAGGATAGGGCTGCATAATATCAGCCTCTGCAATACTAATATCACAGAAGGCTGCAGTATGCAAATGAGACTCACAGTGTCTCTGAGAGGGTGACCAATCACAGCTCCAGGTGAGTTACTGGGTGTTCTGATGAATCGAGGTCTTCATGTAAACTAACGAAAGTCTAATTTTGAGCCATTAAAGGGGTTGGCGAATCGGTGGATGAATGAGTGGGGTTAAACTGCTGCAGTCAGAATAAGAAGATGGATTTAAATGAGCTCTATCTTCCATCCCTAATCCATGTTCCCTCTCTATGAAGGTCAAAAAAAAAAAAACACTTAGAATAATAATTATATGAATGAATATAGGGTGTTTTGTTCAGTGGCAGTTATAACTATGTTTTTAATGGGTGCTAAATTAAGTGCTCAATAGCTCGCCCCTCTCCAGTGCTTCACTGAGGAACGTAACAACAGCTTAACTGCACCCGTGTGTGACTCAGCCTAACTTAGCGGGATTGTTGTGGGAAGTGAGTCTCTCCTGGCGTGTGAAAGAAGTACCATCACGTTGTCGCAGCCACAGAAAAGTGTACGCCATTAGCGGTAGTCACGTTACTTTAAACGGCCAAGAAGTGTGTAGATAAGCTCAGGCTGCAGTACAGAAGTTACTGAAAGGCTGTTGATGAAAGAGGAGAGAGCCAGGATGAGAGCTCAGCTAAACCAGCTGAAGAGAGCCAGGAGAGAGACGTTTTGTCACACCCCCAAACCAAATAAATGCCTTCTCTTTTCACCTACATTGTTTTGCTTTTCCTTGGACAAGATCCAATACGTTCATTTTATTAGAGCTGTATAACAATGAGCCACAACATTAAAACCTCCTCCTGTTACACACCCACACAATGCCTGGTGCTACGCAGATGTGCAATTTGTTATGGCGTGGTAAATCATTATCATTACATGCAGTATCTTTGTTATGTGCAATAGTCCATCATGTGCAACATCACTACTTATGTCACTAGTAATTCAATAGTATGATCATCACTACACCAGTTTGTGCCCATTCATTCTGAACAGCAGTTATGAGTTCAGGCACTGATGTTAGACGAGAAGGTCTGGCTCACAATCTCCATTCCAGTTCATCCCAAAGGAGCTGGATGGAGTTGAGGTCAGGACTCTGTGTGGACCAGTCAAGTTCTTCCACACTGAACTCATCCAGCCATGTCTTTATGGAGCTCGCTTTGTGCACTGGGACACAGTCATGCTGGAATAGAAAAGGTTCTTCCCCAAACTGGGTCCACAAAGTTGGAAGCATGGTGTTGTCTGAAATGTCTTGGTCTGCTAAAGAATTAAGATTGACCTTCACTGGAAGTAAGGGGTCTAGCCCAAATCCTGAAAAACAGGAGTGTCCTAATACTTTTGTCCATTTAGTGTATTTCAGTACTTGTGTTACATTTGTCAGTACTTATGTCAATACTTATTATGTGCAATATCACTACTTAGATCACTATTATGTGCAACATCAGACTCAATATAGAGCGCAACTCAAAACCACTATTTTTGTTTACTAGTAAACTACATCAGTAGTAATTTTATTTATTTATCTATAGTATTTATATCAACTTCTCTTACTGATCATAGCATTTTGCGTACCTATCATAGCGTATTTAGTAGTAAGCAGAGTACTACTCAGAGGTTTATTTTGACTTTTACTATATTTTATATTGTTCTTGCCTTTGTGTCTCTGGGCAAATCAGCATATTCAGTTTATGATTCTTATATTTGAATTATTCTTTCTCTAAATACCATATTAATGTGATTCTGCTGACTAATGATCAAGGTTGTGAAGCCAGGCCTGAGGAGCTAGGGCACAGTGACATGATTAAATCAAGGTTGTTATTTATGCGACCCCTATGTTTCTGAGCTAAAGAGTTTCAGGTAAGGTGTTTTGTTCAGACCAGAAAGCACTTGTTCAGAGCCTCACTGTGAAAAGACATAACATGGTTTCTGGCTAGAACCTATTCAGGGGGAGGCGACATGGTTTCGACCCTGTTTTGATAAGGTGAATGGTCTTCTTTGAGAGTATAAGACCTCTGCGAAGGTCCAGTTTCTTTAGAGAGAACGTCCAAATCCAGGACTGGTCTGGGTGATGAATAACTCTCTCCTTCTTAAGAAGTAAAGTCTTTGTTCTGAGCAAAGAATCTTTTGTCAGTTTGCTGATTTTTCAGTTTGCTGATTTTTGTTTCTGAGATGTAGTGAATAACATTGACTGTCTTGTTAGGTTGGACCTGGTTGAGGAGTGAGAAATATTAGGCGGCAATTGAACAGTCAGTTCTTGAAGTTCTTAAGCAGGACAAGCTGAAGAGACTTCGACACGGGCCAAACTGTGATGACTGGGTCTAACAGCAAGTCTTGAGGTGTGCTCCCAGTATGCAGTGGGTGGTATCTACCAAAAATATTCCATGGAAGGACAACTGTTGAACTGGCGACAGGGTCATGGGCACCTAAGGCTAGCCTGTTTGGTTCAGTCCCACAGAAGAGTCACTGTAGGTTCATGCTGGTCATGACAGAAAGCCTAAAACATGACAAACAGGTGTTGACTCGGCTTCCTAGATCCCCAGATCTCAATCCAATCAAGCACCTGTAGGATGTGCTGGGTAAACAAGTCTGATCCGTAGGGTCCTCACCTCAGACTTACAGGACTTTAAGAAGCTGCCTGTTTTAGGTGAATGCATCTGCATCATTGTATTAATATTTTTTTAATGTCTTGGTTAGCATTTTATCCTTTTGCTGCTGGGACATTCTGAATGTTCAGAATAAAGATATTTGTTTTCTAAACATGTGTCACCCTTCTTTCACTTTTATGGAATCTAAATGAGACATTGACAAGATCCAGAACTGATAAGTAGAATGTCTTGGTTGTCTGATTACGTTTGGGGTAACTGAAAAAATGTGTAACTTTTTTTGCGAATAAATCTGACACATTTATATCTTACATTTTTATGTAAGATTACAGTTTTAATTAATTTAAATGAAATGAAATAAAGGTTCATGCACAACCATGGGCTCATGTAAGTGAATGACAGATGGAAGATCCTAAAAAAAAAAGACTCTTTCAAAGCATTTTGAGACACTTTTCCAATCGAAATGTCATAAAGAACTGAAGTTGAAAATTGCAAAAAGAAGTACTGTTGGAATCAAGATGCTGGAAGATTTGGGAAAGAAACAAACATCTCACAGAGGTAGGCAAAGCAAAACCACCACATACAGTAACTACCAAGGACCTACAGGAAGAGCTGACTGCCAAAGAATGATACACTATGATACACTGGTCTAATTCAAGAAACAAAAGATACTTTCCCCATCCCCACACTTTTGTGACTGGATGCAAGACAATCTATGAACACATATAAATCAATAAGAGACTAGTTGAGTATTAGCTTAGTAAGAGGGGCTTACTTACTGCTGACTAAAGGGTGACCATATGATATGTTTTATGGTACATATAACACATATAACGGGTCTGGTTAATGGGTCTACTGTGAAAAAATGGTAAAACAACGAAAAACCAACAGCTTTACTTTCACCTCCCTGAATACTACATAATACTACAACCTACATATTGGGACACACCTGTTTTTCAG
The DNA here is from genome assembly GCA_037974365.1 of Hydrocynus forskahlii. Lineage (NCBI taxonomy): Eukaryota > Metazoa > Chordata > Actinopteri > Characiformes > Alestidae > Hydrocynus > Hydrocynus forskahlii. The sequence goes on along the minus strand of JBBPCX010000088.1, from coordinate 24,699,025 downwards.
GGTTTGGGTTAGGCCCTTTACTTCCAGTGAATGCTTCAGCAGATCAAGACATTTTGGACAACGCCATGCTTCAAACTTTGTGGACACAGTTTGGGGAAGAACCTTTTCTATTCCAGCATGACTGGCTGGATGAGTTCAGTGTGGAAGAACTTGACTGGCCCACACAGAGTCCTGACCTCAACCCCATCCAGCACCTTTGGGACGAACTGGGATGGAGATTGTGATCCAGACCTTCTCGTCCAGCATCAGTGCCTGATCTCATAAATGCTCTACAGAATGAATGGACACAATTTCCCACAGAAACTCCAAAATCTTGTGGAAATCCTTCCAAGAAGAGTGGAAGCTGTTACAGCTGTAAAGTGGGACCAACTCCATATTAAAGTCTCTGTATTTAAATGCAGTGTCTTTAAAGTCCCTGTTGGTGTAATGGTCAAGCGTCCCAATACTTTTGTCCATAAGGTGTATATTCCGTCAGCCTTCTTTTTTGCGAGACAGTGTATAGTAAACCTATAATTTATCTTGTTTTGACTGTACACCGTGTGTATTCACTGTCAACAGGTGCTAGTATTCCACCCACAATTGTGCAGTGTGTCGTCATCTCAGCGCCTCAGCAACGTTGCCTTTTCAGCCATTGTAGGTCTATCAAATGCTCCCTTTCTCTCCAATCTTCTCCCTACTTCCCCCATCACCACCACCACCACCTCCACCACCCCACCCCTGAAAGAAGCTGTGAAGAAGCTTCTTTCATCCCTCCTTTATCCTCCGATGAATTCGTAATCAAAAGAGATCAATCTTCGAGGCCTAAAATTAGCCTCAACACTACACTCTAATCACAAAGCGCCCTTTTTTTACAACACTTTTTCTCCCGTTGTGTGACGAATGCAGGAAGTAGGAATGGTGGTGGGGGAGTACAAAAATGCATGGATGGATTACAGTGCATCAGTTAACAGCTGGTTATTTTTATCACTATTATTGTTATATATTATTATTAGTAGTTGTAATATACTAATAAATTATAAGCTTGTTGCTGGCAATTATATATATATATATATATATATATATATATATATACACATAGATATAAAATACAGTTATATAATATATCGTTATAGATATTATAT
>JBBPCX010000088.1:24666220-24679160 GCA_037974365.1 Hydrocynus forskahlii | reverse complement strand
TCTCTCTCTCTCTCTCTCTCTCTCTCTCTCTCTCTCTCTCTCTCTCTCTCTCTCTCTCTCTCTCTCTCCTCTCCCTAGTTTCTCCGTCCATCTCTTCCCTCTCTCCTTATCTCTCCCTAGTTTCTCTCTCTCCGTCCCTCTCTTCCCTCTCTCCTTATCTCTCCCTAGTTTCTCTCTCTCCACCTCCCTTCTTTTATCTCATCTCTCCCATTCTCTTTCTCTATTTTCTCTCTCCACTCTATTTCACTCTCTCCTTCCCTCTACCTCCCATCTCTCTCTTTCTCTCTCTCACTCAAACTTTCCTTTGTCTTTCTCTCCTCCTCCCTCCCTTCTTCTTCTCTCTCTCTTTCTCTCTCTCTCCCCTCTCTCATTCACTCTCTTTCCCTCTTCTGCTCTTTTTTATATCTCTCCCTTTTCTCACTTTTTCTCTCCCTTCCCTTTCTGTCTCATGCTGTCATTTTTCTCTCTCACTTTTTCTCTCTTTCATACACCATCTTTCTTTATCTTTCTTTTTGGCTCATGTTTTGTTCTCACCCTCCATCTAAACTCTAAATCGCATCCACTGTCTGTTGTCTATCTCTCTCTTTCTCCATTTCCCTGCCTCTTCCTCTCTTTCAGCACTTCTCTCTTTCTCTTCCTCGATGTCTTTTTCGTTCCGTTCTTTCAGGTTCATTGCTGGTCTGCCTTCCTTTCGATCGATTCCTCCTTTTTTCACAAACTTAACCGTGTTGTAATTGCAATGTTGAGAAGCCTCCTTTATTTCACACCCCCACATTTTGTTTTATAACATCCCCCTCTCTTCCTTCTCTTTCTCTCTCTCCATTCCTCTTTCGCTCTTCTTCTCTCTGAGTCGTCAGTGCGGCTCTATTCTACCCGTCTCCATCTCCAGCTGGCATATTTATCTGTCCTCTTTCCCTCTCTCCATCTCCTCTTCCTCCTTTTTTAGCTACATTCACGCGCTCGTGCAGCAGCGGCTACATTGATGATTTGGCCTTTGAGAAGTACATTCACAAAAGAACCGTTAAACGTAATGAAGATTTCCAGAATGGAGACTTGCTCTTTCCCTAAATCAATCGGACAAATAATACAAAATTTTAAAAAGCCACTAATAAACATCAGGGCGACTCTGTGTGAATACGGAAAACATTTCCTGCTTGCTTAATCTGGGGATATTTGTATTTTCCTTTCTTTTTTATTAAACATTTTTAATATTATAAGTAGCATTCATTAATTAATTTCTGATCATGGAAAAAAAATAAGAGACCGCATCATTGTTTTCTCCTGGTTATTGCTTTTGTAATTTGTGGGAGTGTGTCTGTGTAAAATGAGCATGTCACTATTGTTTTAGACACTATTGACCACAACATTTAAAAATAATGCACATAAATAATTTATTATACCTTAGAAATGTTAAACTACACAACACTCTAACATTACAGTTGTAACAATTAAAACAGTGATGTTAAGAGCAGAGTGTGCATGTGTGACTCTGTTTCATCCATCAGAAACTGAATCAGGAGTGAAGCTGCTGGAATACAGACCATAGAAAAGCTGCTCTACACACACTACTGCACTCACAACACATATGGAGGCGTTTCTTATTTTTACACAGCTCACACTGCAATAGTTCAGAAAAGAATAGCAACCTGTGCATTTTACACACACACATTGCTGCAAACTGTACAAGGCTGTATATATATAGTGTGTATGTTATTGAGCAATTAAAAGTTTTTCAGAGATTACTGAAAAAACGTGTTACATTCACAAAATTTGAAACCTAAAATATCAATTTTGGAACGATGGCTAAAAGCACTACAGTAATAAAATTGTTCCCACATGAAACTACAAGGAACTGCATTCAAAAATGGTGCCATGATATTTAGAGCAAATAAATTTGTCACAAAGCCGTAGGTGTCGTAAACGTTCATTGCAAGCCCTTAGATGTCACAAGCCACACGCTTCTATATTTTATGTAGTACTCAGCTGAATTTCTGCTGGTTGTGTATTAATGTTTTGTATAGAACTGTATGCTTTACATTAATTAAAAAAAAAAAAAAAACATTTTGTAATTAATGTACGCATTAGAGGTTCCCAGTACACTTTCAGATTAGCCAACAGTACACCAAGACATTTAGAAAACATGCCTAACAAGATTTGACTCCTCCCTTTGCACTTGATTTGTGATGAAGAACGCATTCTTTGTGTCCTCAAACGGAAATTCACGTCTTTTTATGAGTTCATTTGAGCAAAAAAAGGCCAGTGTTTTTGCAGCCTGAGGATGTCATGTAATCTCTGAAAGACCTGGTCGACTATTTGATATTGATTCATTTCAATGGACAGATGTCAAGCCTATCATTTTCTTCTGATGCTGGGTATTTAGCAGAAAAAACAGAAATGAGCCTAATAATAATAACAACAAAAACTGATTTAACCACTGTCTGCATTCCTACCGCACTCCCGCACTTCTAATAGCACTACACCCTCGCACATTGTTCTGTTTGTGTATACATATGTATATATATAAATAAGAGACCACTGCAATTGAGTTTTAAATCAGTATCTCTATAAGTAAGACAACAATTCCATGCCAGTGTCTGTTAAATTCCTACACAAGCACCTCGTTCTGCTTTATGAGGGACTGATTAGTGATCACCTGAATCAAATCTTATTTAATGAGGAAAAGTATAAAAACACTGCTGTAATCGACACTCTCCTCTCGCAATGAGACCAGTTGGATGGTAAAACATCCATTTTACCATCCATTTTGTTTAAGAGTGAACAAGAGCTTTGTTTGATTTGTCCTGGAAACACTGCATCATTTCTCTTATTTTGATGTTTTGTCATTTCCTTTAACATTATGCTGTAAAGAACAATATTTTTTATTTGGAAATTAGGAGAAATAGTGTCAACAGTTCTTAATAACTAAGGCAAAGCTGTTCAGTTCAATACCTGCACCTATAAAATATAAAACCTGAGAAACATTTTTGCAGTGGTCTCCTTTTTTTCCAGAGTTTTACATACATGTACATGTATGTATGTATTTGTGAATGTATACATCTGACTCTATAAACCCTTTGCATGTATTAACACTAATGAAATGAGAACTGATAACCATGATAATTTTCCTCACTATCAATTTTTAATTTCCACACCGTTCCAACTCTAATCCTTTCTACGTACCTTATCACTAACTCAGGACAAAACTAAAAACAATAGTAAATATGGCTGGCCGGTATTCATCTTTTCAACAGAGTGGAAACGAGCAGCTTGGGGCCCAAACCCAGTCAAAGCTTCAGGAACTTATGTAGCTGTTTAAAGTCTATTAAACCATATTAATCAGAACCCAGTGGCATTTTGCCATATTTAGCCTAATATGAGATTTACATCTAGCTCCTCATATAAGTAAAATGATACAGGGCCAGTTTCCCAGATATTCCAAGAGATTAAGACTAGTCCTGGATTATACTGCTCTTTCAAAGGAAAATCTCCATTCATAATACTGTGTAGTCCGGGACTAGTCTTAATGGGTGGCCTAGTGGTTAGGGTGCTCAACTTGCAATCAGAAGGTTGGGGGTTCGAATCCCAACTGCTAGTGTCACCACTGACGTACCCTTGAGCCCCTGATGAACGGGTTAAATTCAAAGAAAGAATTTCACAGTGTTCATGACTGACAATAAGGGTTAAGAAATTAACCAACTGTGTGGTATTATATATATTATAGATGGTAAAGGTAATAAGATGTCTTGAGCAGGAGCTCTGATAGCTTCTCTCCATATTTGCCACCAGAAGAACAGGCACTGGTCTGCTTTACGAATAGTCAATTAATCCTTACCGTTCTACAGCAGCCATCTCTGATACCAGCTCAGTTTGCCATGGTGCATTGGGTTGCGTCTATTCGGCAGCCCATACAGTACGCTGATGAGCGTGTGTAGGCACATTTGTGTCTGCGCGCGTGTGTGTAATGAAGTGGATAAGACATCCAGTGTGCAAAGATATCCAGCTCTAATTCAATTAGCCCCTTGCAGAATTCGTTCCCTCGCTTTCTCAAAGGTGTTAGAGAGAAAACCGATAGTTCAGTGATCGCGTTCAACGGACTCCTGGGCAAATGTAAAGTAACTGGTTTACAACTGCTGTGCGTTTACACACAAAGATTCTGCCACTCGCAGAATTTAAAGGATGAAGAGGCTACCCACCTGTAGTGCAATAAAGTCTGGGGTCTTTTTAATGTACTGAATGGACAACAGAATTCGTTTAAAGAAAGATCCTAGCCTAAGGGATCCACATCACCACTCCTGGGTAATGACCGAGTCAGAGACAGTTCAAACAGCAGACGTTGTGGGACGTGCCGCAGCAGCAGGAGCAGCAACATGAAAGAGCAGCAGACAAAACTAGAAAACTAGAGGAAAAAACGGCACACCTGCTTACATGGATTATATTTTGGTCACTAGGGTTGGGAACAACAAGGAGCTTCCAAATGAGAACTGATGAGAAAACCAAGTACTAGATACTCTTTTCTTCTGAATTTCGGTTCTGCTCATGGGTTCCTAAACACTACGTGTCTGCAAGGTTACGCGTGACTATCTTCCAAATCCGATTTTAGGAGAATACGTCCTGCCTCAACATATTAATATTTATTCAATGTTTCAATTAGCATTTTAGTCCCGTTGCTCCTCTGAATGTTCAAAAAGACATTTTTGTTATGTAAGACTGTGTCTTCTTGTTTTTTACCTGTATGGAATCAAACTGGGTAATCAATAAGAACTGGAATCAATAAGCGGAATCAGGACTGATGAAATTCAAACGACAGCCAACCCTGTTGGTCACTGAGATACTGGTTTTGGAAATGATTATGTATAAAAATTATTATGTTTAAGTTCAATATGAGTATATGCTTAAAAGTGTTAAGTAGCTAATTGCACTGTAAAAACTGGGGTAGAAGTTCATTTGAACTTTTGTGAGTAGTATGTAAAATATAGCCTGTGTTCATCTGTGCTAAAGTTTGGTTTGGATTACTTCATTCTAAACATTTGAGTGGAATAAAAAGTTTATCGCATTCAGTATTTTAGGTTTGACTGGACAAATCGTGTTTCGTACAGTCCTGTTTTTTGATAAGGGGCTCAGTGCATAGCTCATCTTTGGAAGTTAACTTATTTACTGTTTCTGAACACAGTTTTCGGGGTCAACAAGTGAGGTGTGTGAAATTAGTCATCGCTCATAACACTGGATTTGCTAAACTAGGTCGGTATCACAGATTCTGTATGTTTTTAGAACAATATTTTTCCTATACATTTATCTACAGGTTTATGGAGGAGTCCTGATTTAAACGCTTGATAACATTATAGTCTTATTACGAGGAAAGCAAAATTAGCCTTTATATTTTGCCACTTGTTTTGTCACTGCTGGACATCAAAACACATTCCAACTGTCAGTACAGATTGTAAATCGGATGCAAATGAAATTCATTATGTAAGTCATTACTGAAATATGTGAAATATATTCAATCTAACCTTATGTAAACAAACAACTCTTGACTTCTAAGGGTTAACAGGGACAACACTTGTTTTTCTGTGGGATGAATAAGTGATATGTGTCTGCATTTCTCGTGCAAATAAATAAAAAGATAACATCGAGGATTTCTGTAAAGAATAACTGTGCAGAAAAGCTTGACCCTCCTATTTAGTATGCCTGAAACATTGCCACTAGAGACAATGTGATATGCATCGCAGTGGAATTTTATATATTATACTTTATACCTAAGAGTAAGTATTGAAGAGAAAACTCAACTAACTTCTATTCATCTGGGCAAAACTCAGTGTGATATTTTATTCAGTGTATGGATGTTCATTTATCTAGGCCAGACTGTGTGGTTTCAAATCAAGGTGCAATACTAGAATGTGATCAGAGTATATAATCAGAGTACATAAGAAGAGCATTATCACAGTACAATCAGACTATATAATCACAGTACGATCAGACTATATAATCAGTATAATCAGAGTAAATAATGGTGTAATCAGAGAGTATAATAATAGCATATTCAGAGTATAATCAGAATGTATTAGAGTATAATCAGAGTATTACTAGAGGATATAATCAGTATAAAAGTAAAAACAGAGAATATAATAACTGCATAATAAGAAACTGATCAGAAAATATCATCAGAGTATATAATTGCATAATCCGAGTATAGTTGAGTATATAATCAAAAGTATAAAAAGAGTATATAATCAATAAAATGAGAGCATATAATTGGAGTATATAATACAGTATGTAATTGTATAATCAGAGTATAATAAGAATATATTAGAGTATAATTGGAGTACTACTAAACATAGTCAAAGCTTAATAAGAGTATATAATCAGTGTATAATCAGTGTAATCAGAGTATGTAATAACTACAAGAGCACGATCAGAAAATCTAGGTATTGTTACACAGCTAAAGGAAACAAAGTGTGAAACATATAACAAAGCAGACTGAAAAACAAAGGCGGCGTAAAATACTGGTCAGACATTATAAACCCCGAGAGAAAGCAAAAGCCGAGGAGACGGACGTGTGCAATGATGATGTTGTTTCCTGAACGTTATTATAATGACTGTGAAGTTTGCCCGCGTTAGGTAATCCAGTGTCTTAACATTTCCAAATGCACTCATGTTGAGCCACAGCTGTGATTTGTTTTTCCATTGTACCCTCTTTTTTTTCCCTTTTTTTTTTTTTTGAAAATGACAAAACAAGTGTGTTTGACTCCCACTCTTTTAGTCGGTGGCATTTGCTAAAAGTCCTGCTGACATTTCTTTTCTTCCCTCTCTCTCTCTCTCTCTCCCTCTCCATGCTCGCCTCTATTCATTCCCCCGCTTTCTATAGGGTAAAACCAACACAGCCTCTTTTAGTCTGGCTCTTTCCTTTTTTCTCTCTCTCTTTCTTGCCTCCCCCTGTCTGCTTTTCCATTGCTCTTTGATTTTTCCCCCCACTCCCTCCCTCCCTCCCTCTCTCTCTCTCTCTCTCTCTCTCTCTCTCTCTCTCTCTGTACGTCGTTCATCAAGTTCTTTCAGTGCATAAAGGCAGTGGAGTATTGGTAATAGCAGAAGTGACAGTAATACTAATATGAGCCTATGAGCCCCATTGCATCTCTGACCAGCACCACGCATCTTCACACTTTTACTTCAAAGCGTTTCGCTCGGTTCCCTCTGCGCTGCGTTAGCCATGATCATCAGGCCAGATAAAACGGTCTCGGACATGAACGCTTTACCACAGCACGCACTCTGACTTCTGTGACAAAGCAGTGACCTTGCCGGCTGCTCCAAATAAAAGACATAAAACTCTATATATAACACAGAGAGCACGAAAAGAGTATAACAGGGGCCTAAAGAAAAAAGAACAAGTGAGAAGGAGCAAAAGAGCATGTGAGACCACTGGAGAATAAGAAAGTCCCAAAAGAGAGGGGGGGAGGGGGGGAGAAGACAGGGACTATGTAAGAGAGAGAAGCCAAGAAGACCAAAAGAACAGAATGAGACACAGAAATACCAAAAGAGCAAGAAAAGATGAAATAAAGACACAGGGAAAAAAGAGCAATGGGGAAAGAGAGACCAAGGAGAGACCAAAAGAGAGAGAAGAGACCAATAATGGGAGAAAGGGGAATGTGAGACCACAGGAGAATAAGAAAGTCCCAAAAAGAGAAAGAGAAAGAGAGAGATAGATAGAGAAAGAGACAGAGGGAGAGAGAGAGAGAGAGAGAGAAAGAGAGAGAGAGAGAAGACAGGGACTATGTAAGAGAGAGAAGCCAAGGAGACAGAGAATGGGAGAACGGGAGAATGAGAGCCCAGAGAGAGACCAAAAGAAACATTTAAGAGTAGAAAAGAAGAGACAATTAAGAGTAGAAAGGGGGAGAGAGAGAAAAAGTGAGAAAGGGGAGTGAAATAAAAAAGGGAAAGAGCAAAAGAGGATGAAGAGGGAAGGAGCGTGAAAGAGAGGGGAGAAAGCGAAAAGAGAGAGAAAGAGTGAGAAGGAAGAAGAGGGAGGGAGGAGGAAAGAAAGAAAAAAGGGACAGTTTGTGAGAGAAAGAGAGATAGGAGGTAGAGGAAAGGAGAAAGTGAAAAAAGGGAGAGAGAGAGAGAAAATAGAGAGAGAGGAAGGGCGAGGAAAGAAAGGGATGAGAGAAGGGGATATAGAGTACAAATGGAAATAGAGTACAAAAGAGAGAGACAGGGGGAAAAAAACAAATGAGCGAGCAGGAATGAGAGAGAAGTGACCAAAAAGACAGAAGAGAGAGAGCAAAGAGAAAGTGGGTGCAGGGAGAGACTAAGAAAGATACAGACCAAGTGATACACCAAGAGAAATCAATGAGACCAGAAAAGACAGAGAGGGCAGGACAAAAAGAGGAGGAAGAAGAGACGAAAGGAAGAGAGAGAGGGGGAGGTCTGTAGAGACTAAAATAAGACAAAGAGAAAGAGAGAGGAAGGGAGAGAGAGAGAGAGAGAGAAACAAAGACAGGGACAATGAGATATAGAGTGAATGAGAAAGTGAGAATGGAAAGAAATAGAGAAGGACACAGGGAAACCAACAGAGAGATCCAGTACTTTGCAAAACTCTTAGGCACTTGCAAAAATTTTAATGTGTGTGTTTTTTTCACATTAATATTACTAAATACACAAAATATAACTAAAAAGAAAACCAATAACATTTTACAGTAAACAGTGATTATGTTCAGTGTGTTCCTTGTGGAAGTCCAGTATCACTTGTAGTTTTCACCAGAAACCTGGTCTGAGTCAATCAGTCCTTCATTAAACTAAATCAGGAGCTGTTGATGGAGTTTCACAAATCCAAACAACGGCTGGAGGAACTGAGGAGGAATCTGGAACCGAACCTGTGTTCTCCTCACCAGCTCACACAATATAAAAACCTACTTTTTTTTTTACAAACAAAACAAACCTTGATACTTTTACTGAAAAAATGGCTTTAAACTATTTGCATAGGTGCCAAAGACTTTCTTGAAAAAAGAACAAGAGCAAGAAACCAAAGGAGGAAAGAGGCAACAAATGCAAGTGGGACACCAAGAGCAAGTAGAAGACTTAGACCAAGTGACAGATGGATGAAGCTCAAATAGAGAAAGTTATTCAGAGATTTTCAAGTGCCGTACCTTGGCGGCCATGATCATGGAGGATCCCCCGCGGATGCCCAGGATGGGGATGTGCGTCTGGGCTGAGATGAAGTCCAGGATCTGGGCGATGGCCTCCTGGTCAGTGTCGTCTCCAAACACCACGCCTTGCAGCCAGTTGCGGGACATGAGGGCGCAGATGCGGTTGATGATGCTTTTGGGATCCGTCTCGTTCATGGTGACCAGGTCCACCTTGGGTGGCAGCGGCACGTGCAGGAAGTCCTCCTTCTCCAGGCCCTCTGCCAGGGTCACCTCGCTGGAGTTGCCCACCAGGATGACAGCAATGCTAAAGCCCTGCGCAAACTTGGGCGGCAAAGGTGCTGCCACCGGATTGGCCGGCGCTGGAGGATAGTGGGGTGGCCCGATGATTGAGTGCCCACGGGTGCTGCTGCTTACACCCCCGGCCCCGCCCCCGCCAGCGGTGGCCCCGCCCCCTCCGCCCCGCCGTGCCTCGCAGGCCGGGAAGAGGAGCATGAGCGAGAGGAGGAGGAGGAGAGAGAGGCGAAGGCTGACAAGCATGGCGGACGAGTGAAGACGCAGTCCCTAGAGAGGGAGAGAGAGAGAGAGAGAATTTGGTCATACACATTTGCTCAAATTTAACACGAATTTAATTAGAACTTTCTTTCCGTCTCTTTCTCATAGCAACATCCTCTGCAAATTTGATAGTGAGGCCTTTTTTCGGGATTCACCTTAAGGACTGCTGAAGTTGGGAGCATGAAAGTAGCTTTTATCATGTTTATCTTGTTCATTATTACTGAATTGTCACTATAACATAATTTGCATCCACATTGTTTGAATCATCCCTTTGGTGGCTGTAATATAACAGCGTACAGCAAGACCCAGACAGACTAATGCACAGCCTCCCCACGATGGGGTTAGTTTTAATGTAGCATTACAGCTAAGACCTCCAAAGCAAACAATGAAAGTAGTAGATACCTTTCCATATGTTTAAAACAGGCTTTTATGCACAGATTCATCGAAGCATCTCATATGACATGCAAATGCATAGACATGCATTTCAGTTTTATTGTGCTTATAATTCCTCCTCGGCTCTCTAAAAAATAAGCATGAGATGCTTTTGCAATGATTTAGCAAAAATTAAAATGCGTTAGGCTGTCTGCTCTATTCTCGACAATACAGGCAGTTCAAACAAATTAAAGCAATAGTTTAGTAGAGCGTATTTCCATTAGTAGACCAAAACTTAACTGTATAAAGTCGATGATTTTAAAAAGCAATTCAGTGAAGCATCACTCATATGAGCATCGGGCATTTACGTACAACACAACTTGCCTGAGTGAAGGCAGCCATTATATACAAGGCATTTCAGCTAAAGAACTTTCCATGTGTTCATGAGAGCTTCTCATCATCAGAGTTCTTTCAGATCTTTCAGAGAATTACAAAACACACTTAACAAATCACCCTAAACTCATCGATATTTACACAATGGGTTGCATCTGATAACAGATACATTATGCTACCACAAAACAAAAGCATGTTTCTCCATTTTTGATATTTTTCTACTCCCCTTTTCTATCTTTTTTTTTACACAATTTGAAAATGCCAACTGCTGTTTGCACTGCGTGAACCTTTTATGATTAATGGACCGGAAACAGCCCAAATGCACTCTTCACTTTTTCAATTAAATTCTATTTTATTTATATAGCATTCTTTCAAATGATGTTATCACAAAGCAGTATCCGGGTCCGAGCCCCCAGTGAGCAAGCCGAAGGCGACAGAGGCAAAGAATAACTCTCAAAGCTGCAGGAAGAAACCTCCAGCCAAGACTTAAAAGGGGAACCAAGACTTAAAAGGGGAAACCATCTATCTGTGGCCGACACTGAATAGAGCAAAATCCGAAAAGAATAAAACTACGGAGATTTACTATTTTTAGTATTTACTAATCTAGTTATGATGACGTACACTTACAATTTAAAATGTTTTTTTTTTTTCTTGAAGTAACCTTTCTGGACATACGATGTTTTGTTCCAACAGTACTGATTTGCTTAATTTAGGCAGTAGTTCTGCATGAGCCTTTTCCATACACTGCAACTCAATTTACTCTTGGGCCAACTATTTTCCAACACTATTTGAGTTAAATGCATTTTAGAAGAGAGCAACTGAAAGTGTCACAAATTGGTCTAACTGTATCTATATCTATAGCATGCATTTATATACGTATATTAACTACAAGTGTATGTACCTTTCGGGGGGGCCAACTGTGTAACAAACAACTCAAATGATGTACAATCACATTATCATACTTTGAATTTATACGATTAAGTCTTACATCAGCACAATACTAATCAAAACACGTGCACTATACACAGTATATGTGTTGATCGAACTTGTTTTAATGAAACTTTAAATCATTAACCATTAAGCTGCAACTCAAGTGAACACAAACATTTTCCATAAGGATTAAACGTAACGCAAATCAGTAAATGCAACTCACATTAGCAAAATTGGAATTCCCCGGTCAATTTACATAATTTGATGATTTTCAAAGTTGAAATAAGTACATATCCTCTATGCAGAACTCTCTTCTACACATTGACCGTTCATTTATTAATATGTTAATTACTTTTAACATATATACACACAAACACATGCCTTAACCGATCACAGACAATGTGCAATAACTGCTGCAGTCGTTCTACCAACCCCAGGGCAATGTGCAATGAATCTCAACACTGTCTACAAGTGCAATATGTGCATTTATTTATTTTCTACAGTGCAATTTTTTTATTTATATACACATAAGTGTAATTTTTATTTCACCTCAATACTTCTCTAATTCCTTGACTTGTTAATTGTGTGTCATTGTCGTCTGGGCGTAACTTCATGTTTGATGTTTATTGTCTATGCTTTGTTTACTGCACTGTTTACTGTCTGCACTGTTTACTGTCTGCACTAGTTTGCACCTTTAAGTTGCCCCTACACTTTCGTTGCATGAGTAGCATCCTGCTTCAGTACAATGACAATAAAGGCATATCAAACTATCTTTCTATCTACACTGGATATACAAACATAAAATATGGCCTGGGTAAAAATCATGGCACTGATTATATATATTTTTGCTTAAACAAATAAATAGGAATTGTGCACTAAATATTGTAGGAAAACGTGTTCCCTGGAGAGCATGTGTGCCTCTTTCGCAACAACAACAAAAAATCGAGTGTATTCAAACTTTTGCTAATTCAATAATTTCCCAAACCCATTTGCGGAAAATCTACCTCAAATGAATGAAAGCAATCATTTTCTACAAGCCATTTTAGTAAACTGAAACCTAAATGAGTCAGGGCAATTATTTCCCATAAGCCATTTCAGCGAGATGCAAGCGTAATGAGTTGAGGCTACTGCGGTGCATTAGCTTCCATAAAGTCACCAGTTAAGTTTCATGGTTTGATGCGTTTACTTTTAAGGTGAGGCGTGCCCTAGATGTGCATTTGTTATTGGCTTTTAAAGTTGTGTAATGCATAAATCATTCGTGTGAAACGGATCTCGTGTTTCAGAGTTTGTGTCACACTCTTGTAAAGGAACAGCGAAACACACTTAGCATGAGGGCTCTTAAAGAAATTGATTGTGAAACACAATGAGAAGCTCTTTTTTTTCCTAAGGACAGTGAGAGCAGCCGTGAAAGAGAGTGAGAGACAGATGATGAAAGATAGCGACAGACAGAAGGAACGGTGGTGAGAGAGAGAAAGAGTGTTTGTGTGTGTGTGTGTGTGTGTGTGTGTGTGTGTGTGTGTGGTACCCAGAGAATGTGTGGACAAAATGACACACCAGTT
>JBBPCX010000088.1:24652780-24664940 GCA_037974365.1 Hydrocynus forskahlii | reverse complement strand
GATATTGTGTGTATTTTTATATCTCTTGGATGTGTGTGTGTGTGTGTGTGTGTGTGTGTGTGTGTGTGTGTGTGTGTGTGTGTGTGTGTGTGTGAGTGTACATGTGAGCTGACAGTATCTCTCTTCCTGATGGTGTTTCTCTTAAGGGGCTGACACTGTGGCATTAAGGGGAAGAACATGAGTCGAGCGCTACTGAAAACATGACGAGCGCTCAGGGGAGGATGAGAGGCGAAGGAAGAAGAGGAGGAAAGGGGGGAAAAAAAGAAGAAAAAGAAGAAGCAGGGGGATTACTCTGAAAGAAAGGCGGCTCTTACAGGGCTAATTATTGGAGGTTTGTCAGCGCTAATTGCAGGTACACATGCTAATTGTGAATGCACTCACTTCTGTTGAGACGAGCGACTGGAGCGAGGTAGGAGGAGAATGAGTGGGAGGAAAAGAGCGAAGGGAGGGAGGGAGGGAGGGAAGGAAGAAGAGAATAAGAGAGAGGCTAGGAAAGAATGGAATAAGCACATGCAGCGCATTAAAAAAAAGGAAAAAAAGGAAGGAAAGAGAAAAGAAACTGACAACAAGAGTCAAAAAAATGAAAAGGCAAAAAAGAAAGAGAGAGAGAAAGAAAGACAGAGAAAGAGAGAGAGAGAGAGAAAGAGAGAGAGAGAGAGAAAGAGAGAGAGAGAGAGAGAAAGAGAGAGAGAGAGAGAGAGAGAGAGAGAGAGAGAGAGAGAGAGAGAGAGAGAGAAAGTAGAGGAAATGTGAAGGAATCGATATAACCGGATGAATTCTGGTACAATAATAAAAAAAAACACTACTGAATGAAAGGAAAGAAGAAGTGACAGTTGCAGCAGATGGAAGGTGACAAAACAAAAGAAAGGAGAAAGAGAGAAAGTGCTGGAGGATGACAGAAGAAAGAGAAAGGAGGCAGAGGAGATGTGCCATTCGCTTTCGCCTTTCAGTTTAGCAGCGCTTGGTATCCATAGCAACTATTCAAATGAGCCATCCTCCACACCACACACACACACACACACACACACACACACACACACTCACAGCACTATACTGATATAGCTAAGCAGTTTTAACAGCTTTAAATGTAATAGTTACAATTGCATACACATATCTTCTGGAATAAGTTCATTATAGTAATATTATCAGATTATGATGTCATACACTGACCCTGGAGAAGAACATACACACACACACACACACACACACACAGCACTCCTACACATTTCCTTCTGACAAGCTGTGTAAGCCCCATGTTGTCGCATGTTGCACGACCTCCTGCTGTTATGATGAGGATACTATGCATCTCGTCACACACACACACACACACACACACACACACATTCACACGTGCACACGCATCTGTAATCCACCAACCTATAGGCATCATACAGTGATACGACTGCTGTCATTTTTTCCCTTGTAGGTGAAGTTATCACTCTCATTTCACCAGATTATTCAAACGTGATTACATTTGATTCGATAGTGAATTGTGTGATTAATCACATTTAAAATCACGTTTCTGTATCAACAAGAAATAGCAAAAATCTAATTAATCGTTGTAAATTTCCATCTTCCACAAAATCTACCGTCAAAATAAACAGTTACAAGGTTCTCTTCCGACGGCAATGATACAGAAGGCTTTTTGATACTGTTGCTAACAGTGGAAGACCGTGCAGAGCAAGTCATTTTAACCATGCTGCCCCAAAGAAATACATTTGTTCGGGTTTTGGTTGTCACATATAGGGCTCTGTGTAAGAATTTCAAATGCATAACATAAAGAATATCTAATCAATTCCGTCACTACTGGAACAAGCCGAGGGCCAAGTCCACAGCGTTCACAGCATGTTCCCGAAACCACAGTGTAGCTCGCAGTACCCACAGAAGCTTATTCTGGCATGTTTGTCATGTTGTCTGATGCACGTGTCTAAAATCAGAGGAATATTTCTCATAGGTGACCGCAGAGCACTCGCTTGTTGTGGACTCCGGTCTGGCACACAGGAGATAACTGGCTCTTTCATCTGAAGCTTACTGAAATGCCCAATTAGCATCTCATCAGCCATTTTATCTCCTACAAGTGATTTCATCAGACCATTAAAATGAGCCTTTCTTTATACAACTCAGCTGTCCTGCTATCCAGTTACTAAATATTGAAGACAGCAGTACAGTAATGTGCATTTAAACAGGCATGTATCCTTTACATCCTTTCACGTTTTCATTTTTAAGCAGTGATCTCGCTCTACAGAGAACTTCAAATCAGCTTTAAAGGAATACGCAGCATACAATAAGCTACCAAGGGCAACACTGCTCCGTACACACAGTAAAATAACTGAAAATGAAGCATGGATCACTATGGACTGGATTTTTTTTTTTTATCATAGTTGTCTTTGGATATACACCAAATGTAGGCTCTCAGAATTTTTTAACAATCATGTAAATGTTATAGTCATGTGTTGACTGACAAAGAAGTTTCATCTATTATAATATAAAATACAGATAAGAGATTTGTATGTTTGTATTCCAACTGCTTACAACTTTTATATTAATAATTAATCACGTGAGAGTGAAGTATATACATGTTTCAGACGGTGGTGTAGAGTCTTCATGTAAGACCAATATAAACTAAAAACTCCAGTTTAAGCGGCCAAGCTAATCAGCGATCCATCATTATTGTGTCAAAATCTCACTACTCGTTTTTCTTCTACACGCATTTTGAGTACAAATTGAGCAAATGGTCCAATAGAAACTCATTAGATTGACAACATACATGACTCGGTTTGTTTTGTGATTCTGGGGTCTTGGTTCAGTAAAATTCTCTACGTTTGAACACACTGTTCCATTTTTGCAATGTTTCGATGAATTGTGACACATATGAACTCACCAGTCATTATTTTTATGACTGTTTAATAGCAGATTATAAATCAAAAACAACTTTTTTTTAACAAAAAAAAGTTGCCTTTTTAAACTACATGGATCAACTAAAGCATTCCCGGGGCGGATATTGGTGACTGGCTATTTAGCTCTGTGCATCATGCTTATTTAGGGTTTCGTTTTGGTAAAGGTGTAGCAGCAACATTCACACACTGCTAAACTAACTTGTGTATCCTGTGTTATTCACCTCTTTAAATTACTAGACAGGTAGGACGAAATGAAAATATGAATTAGCCAGTGGCTGATTCATAGATTTTGAAAGGAAATGACAAAACATCAAAATAAGAGCAATGATGCAGCATTTACAGAACTTCAATAATTCAAAGAAAACAAATCTCTTGTTCACTCTTAAACAAAACGGCAATAATGGCCTTTGACGAACCTCTAGTAGTGTTTTACCCTCCAACTGGTCACATTGCGAGAGGAGAGTGTTGATTACAGCAGTGTTTTTATACTTTTCCTCATTAAATAAGATGTGATTCAGGTGATCACTAATCAGTCCCTCATAAAGCAGAATGAAGTGTTTATGTAGGAATTTAACAGACACTGGCATGGAATGGCTGTCATACTCACAGAGAGCTGATTTAAGTTCTGCATTGGTTTCTTCTATTTTTACAGAGCTGTATATGGTCATTTAGTGTGATACACTATTACAACAAATGAAGCCTTACACAATAATTGGAGTCAGTAGAACCAGTTAGAGACTTGAGGAAACTGCTCTTGGTAAGCTGGGAGTTTCTGGAAGCCTATTTTAGATTGAAACAAGCTGTTCCTTTCATGCTTCATTGGAGACTTTGGGAGAAATGTCTGGGCTCCATGAAATCCAGCTAAAATCATTGCACCCCAACACAACAAAGTACGAACTAGTTGCAAAGTGAGCTTTCGTGATAAAATTAGCTCAGGCCCTGAAGTTGCAGTGGTGTGGTTTCCATCTATGTGTTCTTAAGCTCACCAGCCTACTGACTGGACACCTGCTGGGTGTCCATCAGTGCTTAAGTGTAAATGACAGATAAGACAATAACTGTCGCCCATTGTACTTGTTCTCACATGCATGCACTCCCTCGTGGTGATGTCTTGTATCAGTGTCCCTTCATGTTCCAGTTGACGGCACTCTCTTGATCATCGCGGACACATTTTGCGCAGGGCCCGAGGCCTAATTTCTGCTGATTGGCTGCAGATGAGAGACTGGTTCCAGCACCGAGACCTAATTGGCTGCAGATGAGAGAACGGCCTGGGTCCTGGGGCGTCATTGGCTGGAGTCCCAAAAAGATGTCCCAAGGGGGCTGGGTTTGTCCGTTAGACTTGGCCAAGATGACATTTACAAACAGTATTGATCTGAGGACCAGCCGGACTAGCCTGGACTACCAGACCATGTAGGCACATATACACATTACACACACACACACACACACACACACACACACAAGCACACAATCAGGCCAGGCCAACACTGACGGAATTAACCAGATCGCGGCCATATGCCAATGTGTCTCCCTAAGTAATCCAACATTTTGAGCCACTTAATCTGTGGATGGAAAGTGAGGGCTACCTCAGTGTCCGTGCCTAAAAAGCGTGTTTTACCACACTACAATGACGGCGCTCGTTTCGTCAACAAAAATGATGGCAACGTTACTGATGACGATCGTAAAAATGTAATGAAAACACTAAACAGGGCTGAACTTATTCAGCGTTTATTGGACACAAACGGGAAACTGGAAGGCAATGTGTGCTCTGGTCTCATAAACTTTGAAAACTTCTAGGCTTCTAAAAATTACTCTAGTAAACTGGGCCTAATAAATTCCCAACAGTTGTCACCATATTTGCTGTAGTTTTCATGAGCCCAGTGCAGCTGTGAAACATCCGACTATGCAGAAAAAATGTGAGGACGGAGTGATCTGGAAGAACTACCTTACTTCAGGACGACAAAAGGTCTGGCAGCGTTTCATGGATGAAAAAGCCAGCAGTACGATGCACTGCAGTTTCCATGAACTCATAAGAAGATCAAATATGTGTAGGCCATATGACATGTCGCAAGATGGTTGTGATTTTCATAACTAGTTTGCATTTCATTTTAGCCG
This sequence comes from Hydrocynus forskahlii, assembly GCA_037974365.1. Taxonomy (NCBI): domain Eukaryota; kingdom Metazoa; phylum Chordata; class Actinopteri; order Characiformes; family Alestidae; genus Hydrocynus; species Hydrocynus forskahlii. Next base: position 24,659,931 of record JBBPCX010000088.1, on the reverse strand, counting down.
TTTTTCTTTTGCCACCAATTACTGGAAAAGGTACAGCAGAAACCTTAGGCCCACTTTTCAAAATTACATTTAATTTTCTGAGTTTATTTGACTAGGAAATGTTTATTTGACTGGTAAATGTTAAAATGTCCCTAAATACTAATAACATGAAAACATTATACTGTGTTATTATGTGTATTCGTGTGTTAGATTAACCACTTCCAAACCTCTCTCCGAGGCAGTCCAGTATTGATATTGCCATCTGACATCTAGTTTGACTAAGCAATACTTCATTCAGTTAGAATTCATTAAAGTGGATTAAATCAAGAGCACAGAAGCGAATAGGAACCAAAACTGTGCCCTCCTGATCTCCATAATGTTTCTGAAAACAAAATGTCTTTTTAATGGTTTTTAATTGTCTAAGAACTCTCGACAGTCGAGTATATTCCTGCAGGTGCATGTATTTGAATTAGGGTTGACAGACATTTTAAGAGTTTAAGGCACTAAAAATTTAAATTTCCAATACTATATGAGCTAGTATATTTCAATATGTACAGTTTAGCAAAAAAACAGAGCAGTGCAAGGAAAGAATACTCTCAGGGGGCTACACGTGGAGAATAGCCCCATTTTTCACTGGCAATAAATAAACACCGACTCACGAGAGCGCCGAAGGTGCTCTGATGACACACTAACATAAAAAAGCAAAAGACACTCAATAATTTCTTGGACTTTTCGACTTTGCTGACATGCCGTTATGAACATGCACCAATTGCATTTTAATCCACTGGTTAATGCACAAATGTTCATTTTTAGATAGAGTTTTTAGAAGTAACTTAACAAGAGCAAAACTAATAGTATCAGTTAGTAAATTAACTGTTTTTCACACAATGGGTTTACCTTAAACATGGACATGAGAAACTCACAGAACAGTCATTAATACAGCTATTATACTATTATAATAGTATGTAAATATATGAATATTATGTAAACTATTGATATATTTATCTAATAATGTATTGCTCCGTAGCAATATACATCACATGACGTTTTACATTTACAGCATTTGACAGATGCTCTTATGTCCCTCACACACTAGTAAACCTAGACATAAAATTAAGAGCGCGCACACACAGGAGACCTTTCAATGTTTAGCTTCGTTTATGACATGAGATATATGTATGTATCCAAACAATAATCACCTTCTGTCAGTTCACCTGTGCATATTTCAATATTAGAGAGAATATATGTTTGTGTATATATTTTACATTTTACATGACATGATATATATGTGTGTATATATATATATCATGTCATGTAAAATGCAAAAATATATACACAAACATATATTCTCTCTAATATTGAAATATGCACAGGTGAACTGACAGAAGGTGATTATTATTTGGAGCAAGTCCTCGGCCTCCCATGTTAATTAACCACAGTGATTTAATGATGTTTCGTGCTTGATTTTTTCAGCTCAGCGTGTGTTGCTGTCATGTTGTTAAATGGCGGGACTCTTATTGGGCTCCTGAGGGGTGCAAAGATATTACAGAAAATAAGTTGCAAAATACTGACAGTTTAAAAGCCTGTCTGTCTACATAAGGTGGGATGTTGTGCATGTGGTTCTGTCTGCATGGGGTTGGGTGCTAAATAAAAAAAAAAGATGCTTGTTTTGTGTGTGTGTATGTGTGTGTGTGTGTGTGTGTGTGTGTGTGTGTGTGTGTATGTGTGTGTATGTGCGTGCATGTGTCTGCTTACATCCCGTCACCTATTTTTTTCATTACTTCTGGAACACGGATGAATGCAATTTTCCAGCAATGCCTGAGCTCAGTTCTTCCTGGTAAGACAATAAATTATGCATTAAACAAAATGTTTGTACAAAAACCCATCGCAGGTTTTATCCCATCCCCAAAATTAGCTCCGTTTCAGCTTGGGAGGGAACCCTCTGATAACAAGCCGAAACACAATTAACATTTATTGATGCATTTGTACAAAATGAATTCAGAAGTTCTGATTCAATACAGGAACCAGGAAAAAAACTAAACAAAACAAAACAAAAAAAAAAAAACAGATTATCAGCGCTAAGTGATGAGTGAGGTTTGTAACATTTTGTAGGACAGGAAATACACGGAAAGAGGCGTACACACTTATGCACGCACACAAATGCACACGTGCACGCACACACAAACACGCACACACACACACACACACACACACATACACACACAGCGTTTTGAAGTGGTGCAGTGCGTGAGGGGGATTGCGCTTGTCTGGTAATCCAGTTTGACACTATGGAGGTATGCCGCCTGCCTCTCTCCATCACCAAATAATTCCCTCTGCTCCACACACACACACACACACACACACACACACACACTAATACTCATCTGAAAACAGCAAGGCTGTCAGAGAGGGAGAGGAAGATTTAAGTGGTATTTTCCTTTGCTCATAAAATAAGCTCAATTACACATACACACAAACACACACATCCATGCATATACACACACACACACACACACCGAGGCACAAAGTTGAAGAAATAAGTCCAATTATGTGCATTCATAAAGACACAAAGTTAACTAACATTGTTAATGCAAGTTTTTCTTTCACACATAAATCTCAGCCAGGTGATGTGAATAACACTGATTATGTTGTTACAATGACACCTGTCAAGAGGTGGAATATATTAGGCAGCAAGTGAACAGCTCTCGAAGTTGGAATCAGGAAAAAATGTGTATTTTACACTTTTTACATTTTTTTCTCCCACATTTGTAGCAGACGCTTTTATCCAAAGCGACTTCCATTCCCTAACTACAGGGACAGTCTCCCTGGAGCAACTCTGGAACCCAGTGATGGTCTGCTAACCCATGACCTCTTGGTCCAGAGGCAAGTATCCCACCCACTAGGCCACCACCATGTGGGGCCCAAGGGTCTTGTGGGATGTTTCAGGTATTCAGAAGTTAATACCTACCAAACGTGGTCCAAGGAAGGACAACCAAACAGGGTCATGAATGCCCAACTTCAAATTTTGGGTCCTGGCATTCGTGTGGATGTTACTTTGACCTGTAGCACGTATCTAATCATTGCTGCGAGCCAAGTACACCCCTTCATGGTATTCCCTTATGGCAGTGGTCCTCTTTATGCGTCCTGCAACACTGCAAAATGTGTCCAGGAACGGTTTGAGGAACAAAGAGTATCTGTAGGACATGCTGGACAAACTAGTCCATGGATGCTCTTCCTCGCACTTCACATATTGTTTACACTTGTAATGTTTACTTGAATATATTTCTGTTCCACATATTTTTATTACTTATTTCTAGCCTTTCATTTTCTCTTTATTTTATTGTAACTATATTGCACTCATGGATGTTTGAGGGTCACATGTAACTACATCTTGTTCTTGTATGTGTATGTGACGAATAGAGAATCTTGAATCTCTTGAATACTGCCTTAAAGGTTCTGCTGTTGATGCACACCTTCAGATGCTGAGTGGAAACTACAGAGCTGTTTTAGAGACCTACACAATATTAGGCAGGTGGTTTTAATATTATGGCAGATCAATGCACAAAGACACACACACACGCGCACACACACACACACACACACACACACACACACACACACACACACAGCTCATTCTCTCTGAGCTGAATGAAGTTGTGTGTGGGCCTCAGGTGCTGTCCATTCACTAAGGGCCTTATGAGGGGTAATGGAGCTCTGCCAGATAGTGCAGTTTAACAGAGAGGATGCTGCTAATAAAACGGGGAACAACAACAAAATACCACCTGAAATGAGCATTTAGGGTCAAAGGTGAAAAAAACAGCCAGTGGAAAAACTGAGTGAACAAAGCAGGGGTATGACTGGGCATATATTTTCCTGCTTGGCACGAATTTCAGGTCTGATTGGAACTGTTGCTAAACTGATAACAAAATAGGCTCAAAACTCGCAACCCCTGGAATTTACAAGATGCTTTAGAAAAAAGGCAAGTGCATAGGATTAGCTCCTGATAGGATAGGATGCAGTGAAATGCCTAGTTTTGATTGGCAGTGGAGGATGAAAAATAAAAGACAGGGGTGCATGCCTGTGATGCAGGTTTTGATGTTCTGACATTATTTTTTTCAGTGTTTTGATTTCATAATAAAATTGTTGCACCCTTTACAAAGAAAGAAACACAACAAAAAAAGTGACAAAACAAAAGCAAATCAGTTTACAAGGAGGAACTAAATGGCTAAAGATTCTGTTAAGATATTGAGGTTAACTGTGCTATTAATGCAGCAAGTCCTTTTTCTGTCAACAGGTGCTTAAATCACAACATGGCAAGTTATACAAACATGCTCATAGTGTTTTTTTGTAAATTTGATAAGATCCAGACTTTTGAAACAGACTTGCACATCTTGTTTGTAAATTCTGAAAATGTGCATTAAAACCTGGATGGAATGTTCAGAAAGAATGACTGATCACTAAGAGAAGTTTTTAAGCTTGGATGAGGAGGAAAAGGTGGTTTATTGATCAAGGAGAAACATGGTGGTGGAAACACTGATTTTCCAATAAGTGATGACAAAGCAGGAATGGAGTGTTTCTACTCCATCTGGTGATGGCAAACATGACAGCAGATGAAAATTCTCAAAGGTATGTGTGGACTGAAGCCGGCGTGGTGTTCCATGGGGTTCAGTGGGTGACAGTAAAGGGTCACTGAATTGTTTGTGCAATAGCCATGTACAAATGACAGGGGAATGTTAAACTTGCTGTACCGAGAGCTAATACAGAAGTAAATCTCTGCATCACACACAGTGAGATACTATTATCTCATGCCCTGTGGTGCATGCATTTGACATCATGTTCAGGGACTGATTTAATCATATCTCAGAAATACGTATTTAAATGTGAAATGTCTACCTATTTGTATAACCTATCTATATGTATATTAACAAGTTTGATACAATTGTAATTCTGCGATCAAAATTTGATTTGATTTTGATCTCTTTTGATACTACATATCTTGATTTGGTTTTGAAAAATCCCAATTTTGTTTTGCAGCAAATGACTACAAAGAAGCAGTACATGTCCTTTGGCAAAATATTGATTTTATGAAGTAGTGCAAATGATCAATTAACAAAATAGAATAGACTGGGTGCACCAAGATGGCTTAGTTTCATAAAAGATGGACAGACAATTGGTAGTGTGAGACAATTTGAGGACATTGTAGGGTGAATAGGCAATACACAGCTTTTTCAGTTTTTCTTTAGTGCGCTGGAATTGTATCACCTGATCTGCCCAGACACTTAAAGACAGCAGTACAGAAATGGTAGACTGGCAAGGGGATAACGAAAAATATAACTTTACCAACAGTACAACACACATATATATGTACACAAGAGCATACAGTTTGTGAACATAATGCATGCCCACACACATGCATGCTGACTGTTGCATCTCATGCTTGAGGAGCAGGTTTTTGGGTGAAGGATCTTTTCCTCCCCTCAGGGCTTGGTGATGGCCTGCTTCCGCATCAACCAATCATATGCAAGTGTGGGATCACCCTCCCTGCCCATTGGTCATGGGTAATTCATTAGCAAGCTGTTCCTTGTTAAGGCCAAATGAAGATCAACACATGGATATCATGAGACAACGGGCTTGCCCCAAATCGCCCACTCACACACTGTTTGTTGTGGGCTAGGTGTTCCCTTGACTGAGCCCCTCAGAGAAGTGCTGGGCAATATTTCACCTTTACTTGTATCGTGATATTAATTTTCAGTGCAAGTTGTCCTGGTAGAAAACCAGCATTCTATTCCATAAATTATTCTGTGGTGTCCTTGTTACTAAACAATTTGTTTTGAATGAACAGTTGCAAACACAAAAAACACCTGCATAAGGTAAACTGTAGGCAACCTAATAGAGAAACTCTGTAAAAAAAAAATTATTTTTTGGAATATTGTAAACAGCACTTTAAAAAGCAACATCCAGGCACTACATGCATAGGTTGTTAATATCAAAAGTTATTACCAATATGTTTAAACTATAGAGAAGCACATACTTTTTTGTTATATGTTAAAAGTTTTGTGGTGAGTGCATCAAAAGAAATAGTCCTAAAAATAGCTTTAATTCCATTTTTTTCTTTTTCCATTTTTTTCTACCATTTTGAAGATAGAATTTTTGTCTCGATAGCAAAAATATACTAAATCAGCACTTTAATATGTGAGCTTGTGTCAAGATACGTGAACCATGTCTACAGGAATGGTGTCAAAACTCATAATGGTTGGTGCCAAACAAGGAAAAACTGCCTCAGGATGGAGCAACAGTGGTAGCGAGTTGGAGTTGACTGACAGGGAAAGATGGACACTTGGAACAGGGCAATTACTGGAAAACAATGAGGAGTAAGCACTGAAATAACTGCAGAAACCAGTTTCCAAGAACCTAAAGGAATACTCTAGCATTTTTCAACCTAAGCTCTGTCTGACGTATCTGCAGCATATGGTCAACAATGGACCATAGACAATTTTGAGTGAAATTATTTCACTGCTTCAGCACCTGCCTAATGCCTTCTATTATATCTGTGTTTATAAGATGCAGAAGGTAGAGACTAGATTTTCAAAAGCATTATAAAATCATTACATTCTTGTAACATTAACCATGTATGACCTACAGATAAGAAATTAGAATGATTTTTTTACCTTATTCATCATTCTCTTGATCATTATAACTGTGATACGCAGAGCACTGTCTGTTTTTATTTTCATCTGGTTTTGTTTTTTTTTTCCATCAGTTTTTGGTTGACAATTTCATGTACTTAAGACTTCACTAATACACATGAAACTTTGTGTGACTGCAGCCCCACAAGGCTGATATGGTATAATGGCTTCTACAGATTGTGCAAGTTCAGCAATTTTATAAGATCATGACAAATCAGGAGTGTAGATGTATGATGGTGTGTGTGAAGGTGTGTAGATGTATGATGGTATGTGTGAAGGTGTGTAGATGTATGATGGTGTGTGTGAAGGTGTGTAGATGGATGATGGTGTGTGTGAAGGTGTGTAGATGTATGATGGTGTGTGTGAAGGTGTGTATGATGGTATGTGTGAAGGTGTGTAGATGTATGATGGTGTGTGTGAAGGTGTGTAGGTGTATGACGGTGTGTGTGAAGGTGTGTAGATGTATGATGGTGTGTGTGAAGGTGT
>JBBPCX010000088.1:24606409-24633930 GCA_037974365.1 Hydrocynus forskahlii | reverse complement strand
CAGAGTTTGATGGTTCTCCTCTAACACATTCACTAAACCTGACAATTAACTGGTGAGGTGAACCAGGTGTTTCTGAGCAGGGAAATCACCAAAACATGCAGGATCATGGCCCTCCAGGACTGGAGTCTGACACCCCTGCTCTACAGAATGGGCACAAATAGGCCAAAATGGGCACAATACGCCAAAATCTTGTGGAAAGAAGAGTGGAAGCTGTTATAGCTGCAAAGGAGGGACCCATTACATATTAAAGTCTATGTATGTAAATGCATTGTCATTAATGTCCCCGTTGGTGTAATGATCAGGCATCTCAATACCCAATTCGGATTAGTGTATATTCCCAATACTTATATTCCCAACCCTGGAAAATACAGAGTACAGACTGAGCAGTAAAGTCATGACCCACCTGTGTGTTATTCCTGAGGTATTCGTGTGAAAACTTGATGCTATTCCTGGAGTTAAAATGAGGGGTCTGAAATGTGACCTTTAGGCCACTATTGTTTGGCCCCGGTGGAAAAGAATAGCTGGAAAAGGTGCTTTACAACGTGATAACAGGCCATCAGGCTGCTGTTCTGTTTTCTGTCCGCTGCAAAGTTTATGGACTGTCGTTTCTAGCAGAACAGGATGGTGTTATCAGGCCAGGTCAGGGGTATCAGGAAGGCCGGGGGAGGCACCCCTGAAGGTTAGGCCAGTAAAGCTGAAGAACAGTGTTGCATACAAGTCCTTGGGACAAAATGAAAAATGTAACCATCGCTACATTAACATGTCTAATCGCATCACTCTCTCAAGTGACTTTATAGTTTAAAGACCTTCTTGTGTCTTGAATTTGAAAATCTTTTGAAAACAGTTCCTGTGGGGTTGATATTTGAAGGTTGTATTGAAACTAATTAGCTGGTGAATCCAGAAGGTTAGTGAATGCAAGCTACTGTCAGTGCTAAATCTTAATATAACCAAACTCTCCAAAGTTATCATTCTAGTGGCGAGAGTGGACTCAAACAACAGAAATGCCTCAGATGAGGAGGACTAGGAGCTGCAAGTTCAAAGTTAGCAAGTCTAGAAACGTTACCTCAATACCTCAAAAAGTTGTCACTGGTAAGGCAGAATACGTTTTCTTTATGGTTTGGTTCATGGTAAGAGTGATGGTGATGCTGTCCTGGTTGTATCTATACTGCTCAGAGACTAGGCTGGCAGGATTGTCACCACAGGGATACCCAATGGTTATGGTGTATCTTTACGATGCATTCTTGGTGTTGCAGTGCGAGACAAAAAAATCTGTCGCCGAAAACCTGTCAAAGGCACAAAAAACACTTATACTGTCTAGCTGTTGAGGCTGAGGGATAGTGCTGACCTGCAGAATGACAAATATTCAGCACTAGATTGAGCCCCCTAGCCTGACATGACTTGTGCTGGTGGAGTCATACAACACAAATAGACCCAGCTCGAAGAACAGCTGTGTTGCAAACACGGGCCATGTCTTCGTTGTGTGGTTTCAAGCACAAACCACAGCGTTGTTCTTGCTTCATTCATCTGTCTCCTCCCTCGTCCTCTTTCACGTACTGTACTGCTTCCTTTCCTCCATTTCTCCATTTGGTTTTACATTTCTTCAGGTAGTTTTACATAATCGTCGCTGAGACGTTACGGATGTGGGCTAGAATCCATCAGCTCCCACATGCATGAGTTCAGCATCTCCTAAAAAACTTCATACTCAAAACGCCCTCCCTCATACACACCACACACACCCACAAACCCGTCCAGCAACATGAACCTCCTCCCGTCTCACATTCACTGTGCCACTGAGGGCCACTGATCAAAGGTTTTGTGCCCGACGTAAAGCTCTACAAGAACACTGTGGACAAAAAATGAGGCGAGGGGGCTTGAGGAGATGAAAACACCTGTTCCTGTGGTACTTTGGAATTTGCACTGCTGTCGCTGAAGGTAGGCTGCCAACATGACATGTGCCTTTTAATACTTCTGCCCCCTTTGAGCCTTCAGATGGTCTGCTAGTGTGTTCCAGCTAGGTATGTGATGTGTGAAGTGGGTTGTGCTTTGGTCAGATGGTGAAATGCTGCTGTTTATATCTTTGGCTTGGTTGGGTGCCAGAGGAGCTGTGAGTCTGGCACCCTAGCCATCACTGGTTGTAGCAGACAGATAGAACAAGGGTGGCATCAGGTTCTTTTATTGAGGTATTGTACATAAGTGGTTTTTACAAACTGAAAACAGACTGTTATAAAATGGTGTAAACTCTTATAGACTGTAATAAACTGTGAGGCTGTTATAAACAACAATTCTTCGGTGTAATCTTGCTGAGAAGGCTGTAAGGGGAGTTAACAAATGTTTACGCAAGTACTCGTGATGAGCAATCGGAACACAGTGCCAGCCTCTGTCAAAGGGCTTAAAGAAATAATCTGGACAAAAAAAAAACACACACAGTTGTGGTAGGACAAGACATGTAATGTAGAAAATATGTCTTTAGTGTAATGCTGAAGTTGTGAGGCCAGTGATGCTAACAGTAGAAGTCAATCACCCAAATCTAAATCTTCACTCAAACTTAAATAGGGGTATAAGTAGGTGGTCCACAGCATCCACAGCATTTGAACGTGTTCGGAAAACTTTTGGGGATGTATTTACACGTATGGTTTAGGTGACTATTGAAATGTAGCAATGTTAGCCTACATTTGGACTCCAAGCATTTCTCCGCTTTTAGACCACATCTGGGCACAGTGGAACACGGTGGAGTACGTTTGGTTTCTTCCATTTTCTTTCAGTCTTCCAAACATGCTGCTATACACACAGTCTTCATGAACGATTTTAGCTCCTACCTCTGGTTAGATGCGCGACAGTTGAGATAGCCCAAAACATTTGCTCAAATGAGAATTCTACTGATTTTTCAAAATTTGTGTATAATCTAATAATCAAGATGTAAACAAAGTCATTCAGAGTGTGTTTGATGTGAAATAGTATGTAGAGAAACATACAGATTTCTTGACAGTGGTGCTGAATAGAACCTGTCATCAGGTCTCCAAAACAAATGTCGTTATTTTATTTGCTATCCACCTCCACATGTCCTCTGAGAGTTTTTTATGGAATGCCGATTAAAATAGCGGCAAATCCGAACAAAATCAGTTTTCTTTTGGAACTGTTTGCCTCACAATACCCAGCATGTACCCCTCCACCATGAATGGGATTAAGTTCAGGCCAAGTTCTTTTCAAAATTCTGGTCAACTTCTCAGGCATCAGGAAATTCATAACCAACTTCATAAATAAGTAATAACTTTCTATGAGCTTTAGCTTCAGACGTCTGGTTCCATTCATGACCACTGTGAGTTGTTTGTCCTAGGATGGAGTTTTTGACACCAAAACACTTTTTTTGTTACTTAACCTTGTGCATTCTCATGGAACTGAATCCATTGCGGGTGTATTTTCGTGAGGACTGGAATTGGGGAACTTATTGCTTGGCCCAGCAACATCAGGCCTTATATGGAAAACCGAGGTTGCAGCTTATTATTCTGGTTGTTGTTACACAGCAGACAGCTGAAGGTTTTCCTGTTTTGTGGGCTGTGACTACATTTCCCCTATTATGAGTATCTGTACTTCTCTATGTGCCCGGGGTTTCGTATAAGCGTTCCACTGCAAAGTGCACTCACTTCCTGTAGCTGATGCTGTGCACTAAGGCTGACGGCTTGTGCTGCCTCGTGTCCCTGAACGCTTTAGGGAAGCCAACTAATAACACAGAAACACCCAGCACACGTCCAACAGACTTTTGGCTGCTGGTACAGTTGTACAGAAAGTACATTGAGAAATAAGCTTCTGCTGGTTCCTCTTTTTTATTAATATTGCAAATCACACACGCAGTGAAGAGCTGGGCTGTAGAAGACATTGCATGGCAATGCAGAAAAACATGTACTTTAGGTGTCTAGGCTTGGTCTGTGTCAGGAAAACCGGCTCTTCGTGTTCGTAGATGTTTCACATTGACAGTCCGTCACATTGTTGGCCTCTCCCTTTTCTTACCCCTCGGCATTTGGAGCAGATCCAATGGCGGCCTTGTTGTTTTGTCTTGTCATTCTGCATTCCTGTTTTTTAAAGGGGCCTATGTGCTAATCAGAGATCTGAGGCTCTTTCTTGCCATGTTACCAAGTAAAAGTGTAAAGAAATGACACTGGGTCAGAGCTGTCAGTCCAAGCGTGATGTGCCCTGGTTTGTTTTGTGAACCAAACAATGAATTGCGCCTGACTGAAGTGTCAAATGAAACATTTTCCAAATCCAGCTGTGGCTACTGAGTGGCTACACTTGCATCCCCTGCTGTACTCAAAGAGAGAACCCAGACACAGGTACACCTGTCAGTCACTGTCCATTTGATCCAGTCCACTTACCACTTACAGATTTTGCTTCCTGTAGTTTCTTTAAGGGCTATGCCACTATTTTATGCATTGAAACAGCGGGATGTGAATTTAGACATATGAGATATGTTTGGAATAGTTAATAACTATTCCACTTACTCACATGTAATCAATAGTCACCTGAATCTTTCTGTAAATTCATCCTCCAGAACTTCTCGTGACCTGCTCAAACTGCATGAACATAGAGCAGACTTGTAGATGGGGTTTAGGACACAGCATGACTTTCTGTGAGCTGTAAACTGATTTAGGCTCATCTTTTTTTGTTGTTTTTTTTTCTGATCCAAGAGCCTTCTATGTAAACACTAGCTCTGGTGTTGTCATTTTTATTGCTCACAGTAAGTCACACATTCTCCCACATCCTCAAGTCTAATATTAGATTATTTTTGCCAGACTGTTCCATTAAGCCACATTCCAAACTGCGTAAGACTTTGAATAGGGATTTTAAATTGAAATGGAAATACAGTCCATGACTGGGCTCTAATAACGCTTCTGTCCTTGCATCCTTGCCCACAGTTACAACAATGATCTGCTGTGAGCCTTGACCTGGGGACAGCAAGCACTGGCAACAATGTCGGTTCCACAGGAGGTGCTGGTGAACTTCCAGTTCGAGTACACGGCTCGCGATGGCAATCGGGTGTCCATCAAACCCAACGAGCGCTATGTGCTGGTCGCCAAGACCAACGATCACTGGTGGCATGTACGCAAAGATGAGACCACCAAACCTTTCTTCATCCCAGCCACGTATGTGACAGAGTTACCCCCAGAGAACAACTGGACATTCCCTGAGCCTCCAGCGGAGGAAGGCAGGCAGGATCCTTTAAAGCCTTTTTCTGCAACTATGCCTCCCAACACAAACCAGCATTTGGGGGTGACCATTCGAGACCCCACGTCCATCAAGAGAGACTCAGAGAAGGATGGACATAGGATCTCAACATTTATCATCCCACAAGATCTGTACAACTTCAGGTTCGATGAGCCAGAGATGTCGGAGGCTAAAGCCAAGCCGGACCCTGAACCTTATGACTTGTACAATGACATAACGCAGATGGATGGCACACCAGACTCTTCTCCACTTGCTGAGGAGGAAGGCCAGTATGACGTATCTCTGACGCACTTTCCTTCTGCTCGTTCTCATGGCAAAGAAACGAAGCCCAGTTCAGCCAACCGTGAGACCTTGTCACCTAAAAGTCCTTCGTCGGACCTAAACGAAGACATTGTAATGCTTAAAAGGGCTGGTTGGGACATGAAAATATGGGACCTCATGGAAGATGGTATATATGCATCAATAGATGATGAAAAAGATGACGTGGTGAAGGAGACTAACAACAATAAGGTAGACCTCCCACCCATCTCTCTGGTTTCTACTTCAGCTCCTTCCACTCCAGCTTCTACTAAGGAGCAAACTCCTGGATGTCCCACTGGCCTGCCAGATGGAATCCCAGAGAGGGTATGGTCAATTTTGTTTTTTTGTTTTTATAAGTATTTACAAACAGTGTGTCTTCTTCTCCAACACAGAGGTAACACCTCACTTTAGCTAATCAAGGACCTCTGAGGCCAGTAACTAGAAGGGCTGTAGGAAGGTAGATCTTCAAGTGCAGGTGACCTCTTCAATACGCATCTAATAGCAGAGCCAGGTATGCTGGATCTGAACTCTCTAGGCCAGTATATCTGCAGTACCTGTGGAAAAAGTCCAAGCGGGATGTCTCTTGAGCAAGAGATCATAAGCCCAAAGTCAGGCCTGTCCAACAGAAAAAGAGCTTCGGAACATTCCTTGCAGATGTACTCCAGGACCATTTCACAAAGGGATATTTCACAAAGCAGGCATGATAACATGCACTTGGGACAGCTGGTGGTCAGGGAGTTCTCCCTGTGATCGGAAGGTTTTGGGTTCAAATCTCAGGACCACTGAGGTATTGGCAGCCCCTACTTCGCTTGGGTGAATGGGTTAATTTTACAATGTTCACAATGTGCTGTGGGGAGTGTGCCGTGATTATACGGGGCACTTTATTTTTTAAGCTTAGGAATGTCCCTCAAGTCTTGTCCTTTTGGATAAGTCTGACTCTGGGCTTAAAATATCTGTCTACACCAACAAATTGGAGAATACAATGACAATAACAGAAGTTCACTCAGATGCAGCTACTACCTTAGAGTTCCTGAAGATGGGTGCATGGCCACTGGGAGGTGCTGTACTCAAACAAACCAGGAGTTCTGCTCAGTGAGGTGGTGCTCTCTTGAAATGATTTTTTTAATGTTACAGTATTATGGTTCTGACAGTTGACAATGTTTGATTACTTGTCATGAACCGTTTTTTTACTTTAACAATAACACTGAAACACATCACACGTACATGCAGACGGTAGAAATGCTTGTGAACCCTGTGCTATTGAGCTCCTTGCTATCTCAGAATGAAAAATGACTTCATATCTGGCTGACATAAGCAGTAGCTTGAATCTGTTTTTGCATTTTAATCATAACTGAAATGATGCACTTTGCTTTTTCTTTCCTTCTTTCTTTCTATATATCTATCTTTCTATCTGGTTTTAGTTTGTTTATTATTAGGCAGGTTCTTGACAAGTTTCGCTAGAATAAATAAATAATAAAAAAACAAAGATATTGTTACATGCGTAAGTAAATTCTTACAAGAACACAAAAACGTGAGGACACAGAAAACAGTCTTCGAGAAGAGCACATGGGGGGGATGATGAAAATGAAAATCTGTGGCTTTTACTGAACCTTTTATTAAAAATTTTATGAAGAAACACCTGTGTGAATTTTCAAAGCCCCAAACTTTAAAACAGCGAATAAATAAACAATGAAAAAATAATTTTTCTTTTAAAAATGCATGCAAGACATGAGAGTAGTTAGGCCACTTTTCCACATTCGTTATGGTTCACTTATTTATCTGCTCTGATCAAATGGCCAGGCGGACAAAGCCTCAGCTTTAATTGCTGCAGTGCGCTGCCAAAGCCATCTACATGTGAATGGACTGCCTGTTTTTTCCCTCCAGACTTGCTTGGTTGGCCTAATGCTGTGAGTGGCACATACACACACACACACACACACACACACACACACACACACACACATACACTGACATGCAATTAGAATCACTGCTCTACTGTCCCATGAGCCACTCAAATTCTGTGGGGGTTCCAAGCATTGGTGAAGGGGTAAAAGGGGCCTAACAAATGATGTCACTGGACTACAGTCTGTTCCTCAAAATAAACAATTGTGCCTATATGGTAAGAGATCCTATGTAAAGGCCACCTTCAACAACATTATTAAAGATTATTTTCTAGCTAACATTTTTGAGAAATTCATTAAAATTGAGTAGTATATAAAATGTTTCTAACATAATGTTTCTAACATTTGTCAAAGTCTAAACACTTCACAGAAGAAACAGAAGAAACAGACCTGTTATATAACCTGCTATTACTTTTCACCACTAGGTGTCAGTGTTAGAGACCTCTCCTCGCTGTAACTGGTGGTCAAATGTAAGAAAATGAGTGCATGCCTTGCTTCTGGAAACTCCCTGAGCAAGCAGACTTTCCAGTTCATCCACCCCCACTTACTGATTCAGTGCAGTAGAACTCAGAAGTTGGATGTCTAGCTAGCCAAGAGTCATATTTTGATGTGCTAGTTGTCCGTGTTCATTACTAGAAGAAGTAGATAAGCCGAATGTGACCATTAGCTAAATTTCTCCATGCTAGCTAGCAGCTCCCATGGTAGTAGAGCATACCTTGCACATTGTACAAATGTAAATTTGCCAGATTGTTGCTTCATTGATAACTTAAAACACTCTAATTTTACCTTTAACTTGTATTCCTTGTTAAAGCTGTTTTGCTTTTCTGTTTAGATCTTTTTAAAATGTTAATTTATCTATTTTTATAATGTTTGCACAGTCAAAAAAGGAGCAGTTCAGGCTACATTTCACTGTTTTGTACTTGTGTAACTACACATGTGACAAGTAAAGAATCTTGAATCTCTTGAATCTTGAATTTTAAAATATTCAGAATCAGTTTAAATGAACCCTAACTTCAGAACCCTCCCGCTTCATGGATTGTGCTGTAAATATATTCTCCTGAGCAAACGTCTCAAGCCACCCTTCATTTCTTCCTATTTGGCTTCCAAAGAGCCAGACCTTCTTGTATTACTTTAAATGTAGTCTCCAGGTTTGCTTAGGGATTTTCAAAGGCTCTCATTATCAGTGCAGTACCTCTACCTGACCAGTTTCAGAGAAATGTTTCCAAGCATAACAAAGACACCTAATTTAAGGCCTGAACCAGTGAAGAAACAGGTGCAGATGATTGCAAAAGGTCAGGCTGGTGATTAGTATACTTGTGGTGCTGAATGCTGGGTTAATGGAACTCGTATAGCTTGTTGGCACCTAGCTATACCAAGAGTGTGCAACAGCTGAATACAAATTCACTGAGCTCCCTTCATCATACTGGGGCCATATTTTGTAGCCATAAAGTGACCCTACAGGTTATTGAAGTGACCCTGTAAGTTGATTAGTCAGTTCAATCATCTGGGCAGCGGTTTAGCCTCAACAGTGATGTTGGCTCAGGAGTGTTATTGGGTTCCAAAGGAAGGTCTGTGAAGAAATGTATAACTTTCTAAAAAAAAAAACAGTGATTAACCTTTGGCCTTTTTTCTCCATGTCAGCTTTCTGTTGCCTCTCTTTCTGTTTTTAATTTCTCGACAGACAGACAGTTCACCATCTGTTCTGATTGTAAGTGCACCTGTTGGGAAGCAGCAATTCTAGTGTGCTGGTACTGGAAAGCAGACCAAAGACTGACCAATGTAAAAAGCTGCATTTAATCATTTGACCACATGGTGGCATTTAGCAGTTTCCTGCAGGGTCCTATGAGTGTGCAGCGATCTTTCTCTACACTTTAGTTTGTAACACAGAATCTCAATATTGCATTTGTACATTCCTTCCCTCTCACACTCCCATTGTGAACTTAATGGTTGGCAGTAGCCGAATTTGACTCATCTGCCAAAGCCATCGAGGGCCAGCAGGCCTTCGACCCATCGTTTTCAAAGTACAGCGGTGACGCCTAACCTCTTTTTGACTGAGTTCTAGATAGCCCCCACTAACCTGCATGCACAAGCACACTGAGAGTCACAGTCAGTTTCTGTAACTTCTATTTACTAGTTATCCTGTTAGAAACTGACTGTTAGAAACTAACTTGCATAAACCGAATTCATCCTGATACTCAGGTCCAGGTTGTTTCAACTGTATTGCACATTTAACATATACAGTACAGTGCTGGGCATGTACTCAGGACATGTTTGGTCATAACATCTTTGTGTATGATAGTAGTTTATTTTACTGGCATATGGCCTATTTACTTTTCATATTTCTCCATCCTGTATGTCGTAGCACAAGTTAACATCGACTTGACTTGACTCTGACTCTGCAGAACTAAAATCTCCCTCATAGATGGTGGGCAGGACAAACACTGGCTGATCTGGAAAAACACAAATTAGATGCACAAACTAAAGCACAGCTAAACAGTTAAATTCACAAAATGTTAATTTCAATATTTCTTACTGCTGCCTTACTAAACTATAATCCGATGTTCTTCCATCTCAGTTAAGTTTGCTATCTGAGACAGTCTTTATGACTAGGTTTATAGCGACTGTGTTAACATGACATGCTACAACCCTGTTTCCAAAAGGTTGGGACACTCCTCCTCTTCTTCTGCTTTTGGCTGCTCCCAATTAGTGGTCATCACAGCCGATCAAGCATCTCTATTTCCTTCTATCCTTTGCATCTTACTCTCTCACGCCTCCCTCACCACATCTATTAACCTCCTACTAGCCCTTCCTCCATTCTCAGCATCCTCCCCCTCAACACACTCAGTCTCTCCTCAGCATCCTTCTCCCAACACACTCAGTGTCTCTCCTCAACATCCTCCTCCCAACACACTCAGTCTCTCCTCAGCATCCTTCTCCCAACACACTCAGTCTCTCCTCAGCATCCTCCTCCCAACACACTCAGTCTCTCCTCAGCATCCTTCTCCCAACACACTCAGAATCTCTCCTCAGCATCCTCCTCCCAACACACTCAGAATCTCTCCTCAGCACATGTCAAACTCAACACAGTCTTGCCTCTCTGACTTTTCCTCCAAAAGCTCCAACTCAAGCGGTCCCTCTAATTAACTCATTCCTGATCCTGTCCATTCTCGTTACTCCCATTGCAAATCTTGACATTTTCAGCTCTGCCATCTCCATCTCTGCTTCTTGTCTTTTCATCAGTGCGACTGTCTCGAAACCAAACATAGCTTGTCTCACTACCTTCTTGTACCTTCCCTTTAACTCTTGCTGGTATCTACCTGTCACAGATCACTCCTGCCTCTCTTCTCCACCAAGTCCACCCTGCCTGCACTCTCTTCTTCACTTCCCGTAACTCTGGGCTGTTTACCCCAAGTATTTGAACTCCTCCACCTCTGCTCCCTTCATCCTCACCATTCCACTGTCCTCCCTCTCATTCACACACAGGTATTCTGTCTTAGTCCTGCTGACCTTCCTGTCCGTCTCTCCAGGGTCTCAATCTGCACTCTCCTCTCACTACAGATCACAATGTTATCTGCAAACATCATAGTCCACAGGGATCCTTGGTGTAAACACACCTCCACCTAAAATGCATCAGTCACTCCTATTGCAGACCTCACTGCGGTCACACTGCCCTTGTACAGATCCTATACCACTCACTTCTCTGCCACTTCCTCACACAATACCACAACTCACCTTAACACTCTTTTCACCTCCAGAACATTCCCCAGCATACACACGCGTCACAACACCCATGCACACCATGATAGAATAAATTGTATCCTCCTCCAGTACACCTGGCCTATCCTCCTTTCCATCTGTCTCCTGCACACACAGTATGTCAACCTTCCTTCTCTCCACTGAGTTCGGACACTTTTAAATGTAAATAAAAAAATGAGTTGATATGCAGACAATCCTTTGAAAATAGAACAATTGCAACAAATGTCAAAAATACGAGCTCATTTTGAATTTGATGCCAACAACACATTTCAACAAATTAGGTTGTATTAAAAAGAGCATTCAGTTAACTGGATGACAAATGTTAAACCAGGCGTTTTTATACACCACTTTTCCAGTCTTTTGTTGCGACTGTCTCACCAACCTTTCGAAACATGTTGCTGACATCAAATACATAATAAATGAAATGTTGTCTTTGCTCTACTTTCAGTCAAACATGAGTTTACATGATTTTCAAGTCACCACATTGTTTTTATTTACACGGCATCCCAACTATTTTGGAAACAGTGTTGTAGACACTGAAGAGACAGGACTGTGTATTTTGTTTCAAGTCAATATCTTTATTTGAACGTTCTCAGGGTGTCTGGTTACCAGACAGAACATTACAAAAGCATTAATGCCACCATTGTCTTTCTGTGTAGCTTGAAACGAGGCCATATCATGGAGCACAGGTGCAATGTATTGAATCTTTATTTTAAAAAAAAAGTTATTAAAAAAAAAGGAACCAAATATTTGAAACAGACCAAATACAACGTATAAATATCTGACCTATTTGTTTAACACTTAACTCTGTACAGTCATACTACACATTGAAAATTCCTTTAAGGGGGGGGATCTACACTGGGATCAATTCCAACGTTTCCTTAAAATAACGTCAAATTGAATAGTGTGTACAGTCCATGTTTTAGTGTACGTGTGTGTATTTGTGTGTGTGTAGGTTTCTGTGAGAGTGTATGTGTGTGTGTGTTTGTGCGCGCACACGCACGCATGTATGTGCATAATAAGTGCGCATTTAACATCCTGTCCACACTCGCACCTTTCCTAATACCAGGAAGGTCCTAATTAAACAGCAGTCTCACTTGTAATTAGTAGTTCAGTCTCTCCCATTGTTTATTGTGACTACTGTACCAGTTTCTTTCACCAGCCCACACACCCATCAGCCAGCTCAAGAAGAGCCAGCGGATGGTGGGTTGATGACGTCTGTACACTGTGGCTCGCAGAAAGGCCCAAAACGTCCATACACATCCTTGGCCCTCACAGCAAAGTAGTAAGTAGAGCCGGACACGAACTGGGTCAGAGTGCAAGCCATGGGCAAGGGGAGCGCCTTCACTTCCCCAATCTTCTTCCACAGAGACTGAGATGAAGCTGCTGCTGACCCCTGGTGGTCCTGATGGTAAGCGTACAGGTGGTAACTATCCACTGCCGCACAATTACGATCCGTTTCAGCAACACACCAAGACAGGACGATGCCGTTCTGGCTCTGGACCCGGGCCAACTTCAGCTGAGGTTGCTGAGGCGGTGAGGTGTGGGCGGCCTCTGGAGGCAGCCTCGCAGGGGGAGTCGGGGCTAATGGCAACGGAGGAAGTGGAGCTGAGGAGGAGGAGCCTGGACGGGATTTAGATGGCGAGTCCTGGATGGATAAAGAAAAAATGATCAGTCTAGTGTCTGACAATGAAATCCCTGATTAAGTTTCTCCACGCTTAATCAAATAAATACAAATAGCATAAACACAGATGTCTATAACATGAACTCAGGCTATGTTCACATATGCTCTATTGTACAGTTTTGATTCAATCCTTTGGCCTTGACAAGTCATTATTACACCTGAAGCTAAATGCAGGAAAAGCCAAAGCATTTCTAATTCAGTACTTCTATTAAAAGAAGCAAGTTGTAATTACATGTACTCACCACTGAGGGTCGATGCTGCACCGTAGAGCGACCGGCTGTAAAAAGAAAAAAGTTCCATCTAAATATGTGACCATTAAAAAGTAATTACACTGTAGAGTAGGAATGGAAAAATACTGCTTTGTAATAATATATGGTATCAGTCTTATTGCAATGTTATCACTTTTCAAGCTGCTAAAAAAATAATATTTGTTTGTGTTCACAGTGCCCCCTCTGGTTTAACTTACAATATGCAAATACGTTTATCAGTGTTCCCACACCCAATGACATCTCCTGCCTCATGTTGTGCTGAACTGAGTGCAAAATATAAGAACTGACCAGAGTGGTAAGATAACCAAGTTGTTCTTAGTTTACTGCTTAATGACAAGGTTAAAGTTAGCTGGTTATATGCAACAGCAAGTCATATGAATGAGTAGGGAAAAAACAGGCAATGGAAAATGGTTTTTTCACCTTCTTGCTGCAGGTTTAGACAGGAAATGACGCTAACTTCTGATCGCCTGTCTGAGGAGTTTCACTGATAGAACCAAGCTAACGTACTTATGCTGCCTTACTGGGTTTCACATCACCCTACTTAAACACATGCATGCTCAGATAATCACAGCCATTCCATTCATCTCACTGTTTTCATTCTGGTAAGTTTCTCTTTTTCTCTCTCTCTCTCTCTCTGTGAAGTTGAGTCATATTACTAAAGTCTGCTATTTTGCCCCATAGCACCCACCTTCTTTCTCTCCCAAATGAAGTGTCCTTATTTCTTTTTTTGTTTTGTTTTTTAACACAGGCCAATGTTATTTGATACTAGCTTGGTGCTTATCTTCTTTAAGTTAAGTATCAATGCTCTGCACTATGTAGGAATGTTGATATTGAACTCAGTACAATTCATATGTGAACGGGGGGTAAGAGGGTGAAGATGAAGAAAATGACAGATAAGCAGAGGAAAAAAAGGTGACGGAGCAACACTAACATAGTTCTACATAGCAAATCAACAACCAAATGAGAGACAGATAAAGAAAAAAAACCCTTAAAAACTCACCAATAGAGGTGGAGCTGACTAACGGGGGTGGCCCTGAGGGTCTCTGGGTAGAGGTGGCAATAGAGGGGGCAGTAGCCTTCTGCACACCTGTCACTATAACACAAACCCACACACACACAAAGCCAGCCAGAGAATGAGGGAGCGAAAGAACACAAGACAAAAAAACCACAAAGAAAAATGCCGAAGGATAATGGAAGAGGAGGCTTAAGGGCTAAAGGCAGGTGTGGTATTTTACCTTGCACATCATCGTCATCCTCGGTCAGGTCTATGAATGAACTCTTAGGGCGAGCAGACTGCGGAAAGAACAGAAAGAGATAAACAACAAGCACTTTTAACAAGGGCACAGTTGTAAACTGCATTATTTCTAAGAGTGAAGCTCCAGTGTATCACACATACCTGAGAGGGTGATTTGGCTGGAGTAGAATTCGAGGCTTGATTATCTAGAGGTGAAAGAGACACAAAGTTAGATTATACAACAAGCATTCATAGAAAGCTGGTCAAGGCAGCTGTGTACGTCAAATGACTAAAGTGCTGAGCGAGAAAGAATAATCGCTAACAGTTTTATATTCTGCATTAAATTTAATGTGTCTCAAATTCTACAGGTAAAAATGTAACAGTTGGTCCTCTGTGGAGAAACAAAAGCACGACGGAGTTCAATTCAAAGATCTGCACATTCAACCGCAGGCTCTGAAATAATGTCTGGAATTAGTGTCCTACTGCCAAATTGGAAAATGCAGAATTGGGCATATAGACTATGGATTTTTAATTAGCATCTCTTATTGCATACAAACGATAACGCCATCTATCGGGGCACTACCAAATATTCACCGGTATTTTTGGCAGGCATGGTAGAGGGTGTCGCTGCACACACACCTGTCTTAGAGGCCATTGCAGATGCAGAAGGTGGACCAGCTGCTGCCGATCCAGTTGCCGCAGGACCTGTGGTTGCCAGGGATGACGAGGCTGTAGCCACTCCCACCACAGCGGCGCACTGGGTTGGTGCGCGGGCTGTTGACACGGAAACGGCAGCGCTGGGTGAACTGACCGTCCCCGTACCACCCTGGTACATCGACCTGCCCGATGACATATGTGGAGCGGTGGAGGAGGACGACGGCGAGGAGGACGAAACAACATTTCCGGCCGACTTCTGCAGGATGATAGTGGTGGTAGCTGTGGTGGTCTTGGCTTTGTTAAGACTGTTCACTGTGGCAAGTGAAGACACGGGGATCACACCGATGCCCCCTGCTATTGCCCCTGCTTGACCGTTGGCCATAGCGAGTGGCAGCTGAATCAGCAAGGGCTGGATGGACATGGACTGGCCGCCTGATGTGGCTGTGCTGGTCGTCATAACTCCAGTGTTGGGGCGAGTCTGCAGCAGCAAAGTACCAGCCTGGCCGGTCAGTGAGGAGGCGGTCGAAGAGGGGGTGGAGCCTGTTGTGGTGGAGAGGATCTGGAGAATAGGAGCAGGAGCAGCCAAGGCAGACGAGGATGCTGTAGTTGGGGTGGAGTGAGGTTTAGGCTGGGCTGGGGTAGCTGAAGAACATAAAAAAAGGTCATAAAAATATAAAGGCTAAAAAAAAAAAAAAAAAAAGCCTAGCTTAAACCCAACTTCACAAATAGGCTCTATGCACACAAGGTCTGAAGTGTTTCCATTACACCAGCAGACCAGCTTCTGGTCAGCAGCTAATATCTAATGAAGTCAAACACACCAGTCTGCTAGACTCTTGGTACCAGTAGCCATTTTTGTTTTGCAAATGTGTCATTCACATCATACCAGTCGACATCATACCACTGTGATGTTTCGACAACAAGCTCAAAAACCTTGCCCTGGTATGAAAATTCAGAGAATCTAATGGATGACATACAAAATGAGGGGCATGCGTGAATGTGAAACACAAACACATTGCGTCCATCGTTTTTATTGAGCTTTTAGTGAGCACACTTGTACCCAAGTTTCGTTGTACCTAATGTTTATTTTATATTACACATACACCTTCTACAATACTTTTTTTACACAATACACAATATATAACAACCATTTTTTAAATAAAAAAATGAAACCAAATAAAAATAAACAGACATGTTGCTTTAGAGAGACGTTTGCATGCTTTCATTTTCAACAGGTTATATTTGATATACATTTGATTTGAGTCAACCTGTCTGAATAAACTAAAGGTACTTGTAAAAGTTTGTGCCAAGATTCCCTTTCACTGAAGCTGCATTTTTGAGTAAAACGTGTTGTAACGCCTTCTGTGAAAGTGTTTTACATTGTACATACATGTCTTTCTTCCACAATACATATCTATACAATACTTTACACAATGATAAGAAATAATGTAGGGTTGGTCCCATTTAGTAGTTTCCACACACCAAAGGACCCTCCTTTCTGCATTCACGACAAGTGTATTTGTTGCAGTGGTATGATTTCTATTGCAGTGAAGGAGCGCCTGGCACTGAGTTTTCCTTCAGAGGGAAGGTCCTGGAGCTTGCTGTGGAAGCTATGGTCTATTTTTTTTCTATCACCTTCTCTCCAAAACCCTATTACGAAGTTCCTGTGCAAGGAGAGCCAAAAACAGTTGTCTTTTCTCAGTGGACCCTGTGCATGCCTTGTACAGTACGTGCGTATTCATCGCCGCCACATCAAGCATGTAATAGAACACAGCAACCGGCCAGTTGCGTGTTCCTACTCGTACTGTATAAGCACGCATATTTTGGTCCATCATGTCAATGCCATGCCGTAAAGAGAGAGAGACATAAATATATAAATATTTCTAATGAATTTTTTAAATGAAAGTACATGGTACACATTGTGGCACTGAACAAACATATATGTTTGCAAACCTTCATGTGGTTGTAGTCTGTGACCGTGTTCGGCTTCTTTTTTTCCAACCATTTTGGTGCATGGTACCAAGTATACACTCACCATCTTTATGGCTGCATACATTGACAGTAAGTCCGTTCTAAATACTAGTGTGTAGAATTCCTCGCTGCAGGTGGAAGTTCCCATCACACCTTGTTTATGTTGCCATGTAGAGCTGTGTTGTGTTGCAGCAATGTACTAGCCAGTGACAGTGATGTGAGGGAGTTGTCTGCAGTTACTATTCTGCCCTCGTCCAGAAACGGTTCCATCAGCTTTCTGACTATGTCCTCAGACAGTATTTTTCCTGTTGGACGACTGGGGTCCTACCCTACATATGGAATGGCTTCACACATATTTTGTCTCTAAATCTTCCACAATCCAAAACTTTATGCAAAATTTTCTGGCTTTGTTGCGATGTACTCTTCAGTTCACTTGTGATTTTACACTGTGGGATGATTCACCGCTATTTAGCTATTGAACTAAACTCATTCAACATGTTCTGTTATAAATGACAACCGATTTCTATATAAACATCAAAAAAAAAAAAAAAAAAAAAATCACAAAAAGAGATTTGAATGACACCTTGCCATGCTCTGTAGGCACTCCTTTCCCATTGAAGGACATGTGTGGCAAAATCAAATGCAGAAAGATTTCCAACTTCTTGCTGGACCCAAACTGTGCCATCTTTCGCCTCTACATTTGCTCCTGACGGGTTGTTCTTGTGCGCAACCTGACGTTTCTTGAGGGAAGGGTTTCAGGTCTCTTTGTCAGTTTGTACCCTCGTCTTCATCTGAGTGCACCTCCGTATCTGCGTCATTGTCTTCTTCAATCAGAAATGTAACTTCATGATAATTCATCTCTTGCAGCAGAGCCAAAGCCACCTGAGGGGAATACCCCTTGCGTGACAGTGTAGTGGACACTGCAGTGTGTGTTCCCTCAACAAGATACCAAGAAAAAATTGTGTGTGTATCTGTATTTATCCCATTTTCATGCTCATTCCCACAGTTATTCAGAGTCTTTTGAGCATTCATATGGCAGGAGATGGTTATGACCGCCAGTGGACGTGAATGACACTTTCTCAAAACAAAAGAGGTTATCAGCGAGCGGCCATTAGCGCTGTGATTAAGGACATACGAGTTTCTTTGCATGCTTGGGAATAAGTAGGGGGTTTCAAGCCAGAAAAATTTTTCCTCATAATTCCAGTGATAAAATTAGCTCTTTTACACTGAGTGTCTCCATGCCTTGACAAGTGGTCCATTCTGAGCAGGCATGACGCAGTGAACCTTCATCCTTGTCTGTGTCCATTTTATTTTTGGTTTATTTTTCATTTGCAATTTCAAATAATGTAAATATGTATAACAGATTGTATGTTTTTCTTTTGTTTCTTTTTATATCTTGCTATGTTAAGACAACAAAAAAAAACTAGTTATTTACTAACTTGTTGCAAAAGTAGTGAAAATTATGTTCTGTCCCTAATGGCACGCATGACTTCGAGATCTTTGTAAATTCAATTCAACTGGTATGTCCTTTTGAGCACACAAAGCAAAAATCAAACCACTCTAAACCAGTCAACAGGACCTGTCCTTGAACTCACCAGTAGTACTTGTGCTGCCTCCAAAGTTTCAAAGCACCACTTGACAGTTTCAGAAAGGAACAGTCCACCTATAGCTCTGACATCCAAATGGTGGGTTCTAAGATCAAAGGTTACTCCATCAGGAGAGCCACACAGCCATGTGGGTAGTATGCGGGTGAACAACAAAACACCCCCACACGGAGAGTAGTTCACATTAGGACTGCAAAACTGGCTCCATATTTATTCCTCTCTTCCTGGCCTGGTGTGATTAGCTCCCTTGCACCTCCCTCTGGCAAAGTTTCCGCAGATGTATGTCCGTGTTTCTATACATTTGTGTTTATGTGTATATTATTCAGCGTATAATTATATTTTACATGTTATACATTATTTTCATTCACTATCATTAAACAATATTTCTTATCTAAACTACTATTTCTTCCTAGATAATATTATTTTAACACTCACCCCCTGTTATTTTGGTGAGCAACCATTGCTTGTGTGGCAGGATGTGGCCTGTGCAACCATTTGACTGCATGCCACTCTCAGTGAAACATTCCTGCTGTACTCCCAGTCCAACCTAATACCTGAACCGTTCACCCCAAGTTCTGTGGCTTTTTGCTTTTCCTCAAGGATCTATGACAGACTGCCCTCACACTGACCTCTCCTGTCAATGTATTTGTCACTGACTCTGAGGGGGAGGCTAAATAAAACTACATTAAAATTAAAATTTTAATTAAGATTAAAATTTTATTCTATTCCGTTCTATTCAGTTCTTTGACGAAGTAGTTTGACAGCTGAAAGACAAATCAAACAAATCACAATTAAAAGCAACAGCTTAGTGGTTTGTCGGACTAGACACAGCATTAGCCTGTCCAGCAAAACATACAGCCAGTTTAAAGCTAGATGCTTTGTTGCCAGGTAGCGTTTACCATTCAGCCACTTACCCTCATAGGTTTGTAGCTAGAGATGTACATTTTGAAACCTTTCTACTAGAAGCAGCAGTACTTGAACTTTCACAAGCCGATCTGCATCATTAAAGGTCAGAAGACATACGTCTTGAAGACAGGGAGTGTAAAAGAGCGCCATGTCCATCTTTTTGTTGGGCGGCATTTAAAGACAGAAGCTGATCAACCAGTACACGGGAACCCGAAAGACAAGTGTGCATGGAGCCTATTCAAGAACATGCAAAACATTCTAAGACCCTGATTTACAGTTTTAAGGCATGACTTGGAAAAACTTACCAGTAGAACTGGTTGCTCCTGCACTGGGCTGCTTGGGATCTAGAGTGGTCCTTTCCATGCTAAAACAAATATCAAATTGAAATCAACTCAAAAAGAGCAATATCATGGTACATGGGAAACTAAGATTAAGGGACCTATATAAATGTAGAAACATGTAGAAATATTTTAGTCACAAGGGGGAGTCTTGTTCCACTGATTGTGCTTGAAGTAAGCGTTGACACAGAGCTAATCTCAAGTGAGTTCAACCAGCAGTTCTTTTACAGACGGCAGATAATTAGCAAAAATACTAACCGGTGAATCGTTGAGGCGGAGTAGGTTGCAGGAGCCTTAGCAGCACCCTTTGGGGGGGGGGGGGTAAAAAAAATGTATTGTAATAAACTGTTTTAAACGTTTTTCATTCTAGGGCTCAGAGTGTTTCTCCAAAATATGTTAAACCAATGTTATCACCAAACAAATGTTACTGTGTGCACTCAAATGTGGACTACCAGTCGTTTTAGCTAAAAGACACCAACTCACCTCTCTTTTGGAATATTCTGTTGCTTGGTTAGCAGCTCCAAACTTCTTGGCTAGTCGCGAAATCTTAGCCTGAAACCAATGACAAATGCACCAAGGCTTAGAAAGGTAAATATGCACAGAAAACTTGGTTTGGGGGGGTTGCTTCTCACAACTGAAATCTTTGTGTTTTGAATAAAGGATTCTGGAAGTTCTGAGGAGAAAAGCTGAAGACTAGATGTTGAAGGCTTTGGGGCTTCATCAGTTCAGCTGAGTGATTTACAAACGGAAGAAACTTAGCACTGTTGCTGCTTTTCCAGAAAGTGGACATCTTACAAATATTCTCAAAAATTCTAAGAATCCTGGGGTGACAGCTGACATCTGCAGACACCTTCTGCGCTGGATAACATCTGTCTTCATGAGTCTACAATAAGGAGAGCGCTGAACAAAAGTGTTGCTCCTGGCAGGTTATCGCAGAGGAAACTACCGCCGTGGTTTCACTCCACGAGGAGAAAGAGGCAGTTCGTAATATTTCATTGTCACACAGTGCTTGATTTGCGAGATTTATGTCCCAAATCTGTGTTCACAAGTTAAATGTTGGCTTTGGTGAAGGGACATGGTGTTACATGTTGTGAGAAAACGACAACAAAATACTACAGGCCAACACCAAAACTTCTTTAACCATAAATGACCTTCGATGGCTTGCAATCGTAGTGGAAACTCATTTGTTTAAACAACAGTAATTCAAACAAATTCTATCAGCTACAACGTTTTGGACTGGGATGGGCTAAAATGGGTTTTAGAGACTGTGCATACTGAGGTTTAGATTGTTGTGAATAATGAATGCTCTGCTAGTTACTAAACACAGGGATTAGGTCCTTTTCTAAAATCTTTTGTAAAAATGTATAAACATCTATTTACAGTTGAATTACACTTGTATCAGTCATCAACATTAAGTACTCTATCATAAATTACTTAATTATATTCTGTTAACTACTTTTCAGTGCCATATTATTTATATGTTAGTTTGTGAGGTACATGTTTTAAGCTGTCATCTGGATCTATAAAATCCTAATCCACAAAACTGGAAAGACCTGGTGAAACATATCATGAATCAACTCTCACCTGCAGTGTGGTGATGTGCTGGAGAGCATTCTGTTGTTTGGTGGCAGTATCAATCTTGTCCACCCTCTCCTTGAGCTCCTTGAGAGTACGGTCAAACACAGACAACTGCAACACCCTCAACCGATCCTCCACCAGCTGCTGCACCACCTGTGAGAGTCAATTCGAACAAATAATTTGAACAAAGACCTGAAAACATTAGCAAATGCAGGAGAAAAAAGCACGAATTTGTAGCGTACCTACCAATATCAACAAAATACAAGATGCTGAAGTATAGACAATAAAAAGTACATGGTTGTTTATAATAACTACAATAAAGAGTTCTTATTCAAATGTAATTTGTTAACATAGAAACAAATCACAAGCAATAAAACGGTCAAATATTATTCAATTCTAACAGCACAAGTAATTCCATCCATTTTACAATGGTTTTAAACATGGCTCAACCAATTAGATTTTAGAACCAGATTGGTTTTATGAAATTAAACCTACTAAGGGTCACATGCCAGAACATGTTTTTTGTAAATAAAACCATACCTTCTCCAGCTTCACACGGCTGCCTGCATTGGCTGTGATCTTCAGCTCTAGCTGAGCCTCAAGCTCCACACCTTCAACCCTTGCTCTTTTGCCATCTCTCTCATCTTTAACCTCTACATCTTTCTTTCCTTCTTTCCCTCCTTCTGGCGAGAAGGATCTCTTCTTACTTGTGGGAGTGCTGTTGCCTGTTCATGAAGGAAAAAAGGAACAGGAGATTTAGTTTAGACCAAAGCAGCATACAGGAAATGTAATATCTTGTTTTATAGAAGGTAAAAGACATAAAAATTTGGGGCATCCTTTTGGGTGACATGAATAGAAGGCACTTTTTGCACCATAGAAATATGATTCATTGATATGCTTTGTCATTTTTCCCAAAAATCCATTACAGCAGTATGTAAAAGGCAAGATATTTAGACAGAATTGTGTAAGTCGACCTTAGATTATTATACAATAAGGCTACAACAGCAAGAGGTTAAGAATTGTAAAGAGTGAGACGAAAAGTTATAAATCAAGAATGTTCTACAATTAGTATCTCAATACTGCCATAAAACAGGCTTATAACTTCATTCTAACTTCATTTTGGCAAAACTGCTTCAGTATTCCTGCGATTGTTTCACTTTTGGGTACTGGACTATTGCTTCTCCTTAGTTTCCTTGTCTCTTATTACCTGGGCCATCTGCTGCTTTAGAACTTTGTATAACTTCTGCATCTTTCTTCTCCTCTTTGATGTCATCCACATCCATCTTGTCCTCGGTTCTGTCTTTCACCTCATCCCGCTCTCCCTGGCCCTCATCTTCCTCACTGAGAAAGAGGAAGCCCTCTTTCACTTCTGGGTCACACTCCATGCCAGCAGCAGGAGAGCCAGAAGCAGATGACAAGGAGCTCTTGATGCTTTTCTCCTCCTTCTCCTCGGCCGAACCATTGTCGAGAGAGGCTCCATCAGTATCGATGGCAGCTGTCTCCCCATTGAACAGTTGGTCCGCAGATGTATTTTTCGGGTCACTCTTCTTGTCAGATTTAGAGACCTGAGAAGAAGGAAAAAAAACTTTAACTCCCACAAGGAGAGACAATGATCAAGCACAACACTGTAGCTTTCGACCTAATGAGCACTGTATCTTTCTGTGTAATGATACTGAGCTTCGTCTGGGAGTATAGGATGCACTTAATGGAAATTCTCTTATTTCTCCATAATCAACACTGCGGTTACTTTTTGAATATGGTGGTAATAAAGACACCAAATATCTCATTCACCATTCTGCACTACAGTTTTAGTAAAACTAAGTAAACTCAATTTTCTGGATTAACAGATTTTTACCATGAAAGCTTAGCATACTGTTAAAACAACCTGCACTTTCACATCCAGTAAAAAAGGGAAAACTAAACGGAGATGCAAAGTGTTTGTCCCAACAGCACAGAAATGTTCTTGCGTTTGTGTCATTTGTATTGGAAGCCGTTAAAGGTTTGCACTACTCAAAAGCTTGTTTCATGTTTTACTTCCAGCAGTACCAGAATGCACACTCACTTCCGTCTTCTCGTCATCTGGCTCCTCCAGCTTCTTTTCGTCCTTCCTCTCCCGCTCTCCTTTTTTCTCCTCACCTTTGCCCTTCTCTGATCCTTTTTTCACGGAAGGTGAAGGTGAACGAGAGTGGGAGAGAGAGGAAGATGGCCGGCTTGACTCTTTCTCCTTCTCTTTCACCTTCTGGCCATCCTCTGTGTGCGTCCCATTTACCAGCGGCGTTTGTGGCCTTGAGGAAGAGGAGGGGGAGGACGAAGAGTTGGAGGCCACAGTGGACAAGGTGTGGTGGAGTGCTTCCAGCTGTTGACGGTCACTCATCTTCATCGTCTTCCGAGCACGGAAAATTTTCTTCTGAGGCTCTTCCGGCACAGCGACTTCCATTTTTTTCACCTGCGCAAACTAGAGAGACAGACAAGGTTTAAAGCTGCTTGTTTTACTTCAGTAAATAGAAAAGTAAACCGAAAAGAACAACTTTAAAAAGCTGTTAAATCTAAGCCAGTTGTTTTAAAAATTTAGCCTTGTTACGCTAAGTGTGTCCACTTAATTGGTCCAAGACCACTGTCCTTGTCTCTGGGACACAATCTAGGAAGTACCACTAGGTGGCACTCTGCAACCTAGATCCCACTTTGCATTGCTCTACATACTTCTGCTGCCCTCGAACACAAAAAAACTACAGCTGCCACTGTCGCAATGCCACTGATCAGCAGTGGCCCCACCAAAAACACGGTTAAGCCCTGAAAAGGTAGTTTAAGCTGAGAGAATAGCCTGTTTAGACTTTAACTACACCTGAATGTTTGCTTACATTGTCCTCATTGTCATCAGGCTGCCTCTGCAGATACCACAGTAAAAAGCTAAGCCTGGGGTGAAATCATATAGATAAGGCCTAAATCTATCCAGCTCCTCTATCAAATTTCCAGACTAACTAGGTAGCTCCCTAACAGCAGCAGAGCAAAATGCTTCTGATGGAAAAAACGAGGAGGGGTGAAATCCCAGCATTAGTCTCCTCCCCCTTTAGTCTCACTGGTTCAATGCTCAGCCAATCAGAACAGCAGGTTACAGAGTCTGCTAGTGACAACAGAGGCTGCACATGCAATACTGTGGTCTTGTAACAAGTTCCAATTTCGATACGACGCTCGGATTCAAGACTCTGCGTCTCTGTCTCTCACTCAGACCAGACAGAGTCCTTTCCACAGGGCTATAGGGGTCTTCTGCGATTACAGTTACAGAGTGGGAATATATAAGAATATAATTAATATTAAAACTAAGGACTTAAATGATTAAAACTTCACAAATGCACATAAACCCCAAAGTAGTCTCACCTGACTACCGTGTTCCTTCGAACCTCCTTTTTCATGGATTTGAGCACTGGATTGGTCTGGAATCTAAAGAGAAAAGGAGCAAAAAATGTTTTATTTATGTGGCATATAACATATATTCGGTGCTTATCGAATATATGGCTTATATAATACACCTACAGAAAATAAATGTTCGTTGTTGTCCTTGTTAAGCAGATACAAGAACCTGATTCCACAGGTCACAAATTTATCTTAACAAATGAATACAACTTATATATATTTTTTAAATCGTTAGATAAACTGGTCAGATTTCTAGCTGCAACATATCCGACATGACATAGGTTTTCTAAAGCCAAGATCACAGTCGGTACTGCTGACAGTAACTGAGGTTAAAATCATAAATTAAGGCAACATAAGTAACTTCAAAATAAAATGAAGACCTTCTGTTCAAAGTAATCTGTTCAATTAACTCCACAATCTCAGTCACCCACAAACATTTGTTTACAGCTTTGCTCCGATACGGAGTTGAGAGATTAAAAATGCATGTCCTCCATGTGGCTAGAATCACTAAAAAGTCAGCTTTTTTTTATTAATCCTTTTGCTTTTATTCCTTTCCCCTCTCACTCACACACACATATACACACACACACAAACACATACACGTCTATAGGCAACAGTAGAGTTGCAGTCAGAATAACGTAAGATGTAGACTGCATACGAATTAGCCTACATATAACTCATTCCATCTGTCAAAGCCTATGTTGGTCATGGTTACTCCCCTAGTTGGAAATAAACATCTACCTAATAACACACACACACACACACACACACACCATGAGCCCTGCATTTAGGTGCAGGAACACTTCTGATATATTGCACGACACGTCTTAAAATGAACATTTTTAAATCTTTATTCACATTTCAGTGCTGCATGGAGGGAAATTACCATGCACAGGTCGGCTGCAAGCTTGAACTGTGCTCAGCTTTCTTCAGAGCGCTGCACCGCTGCTGCACTGCTGCATGGGCACGCTGCACTGCATGGTCTGGCCCCTAAATATAGCAACATCTGCTTCTGCACTGTTCGCACAGCACCTCTCTCACTTCCTGCCTGAAAGCTTGCATTCTGTCCCCGAGGTATAGTCTCCATGGCAACAGCTCAGAATTTTTTCATTTTTACTTACTTCATTTTTGCTGAAGGTCAGTGGATGAGATGGACTAGCTTTTTTTTGACGTAACGCAAATGTTGTTACGGTCAAAGGGACCGTAAAGGCCAGTGTCACTGGCAGGACTAGCTATTAGCATGTAAGCAAAAAAATGCATGGTTTGCAGGAATGGGGGGAATGTAGCAAAGTCAGCCAGAACAGTTAACCTGACACACCAAAAATTCTGTACATACATGTACAAAAAGAGGACAGGTTTGAACAGTACTGTTCACTTAAGTAGTGTCTGCACTGGAAACATACACACACACTTTCAAATGTATCCATCTGACTGGCTAGACAAAAAAACCAAACAAAAAATGTTAAAATGAATGTACTAGATTTCTCCTGCCTCTGTCCTAGCTTTCCAAAAAGGTTTTTCTCTTTTTTTTTTTTTTTAAATGGCTGCTAACCGCTAGCACCATTCCTTTTCTTACACTGTTGTTGATGGCGCATATCCCCTGCGCTCCCCTCCCCCACCGCTGAGAGAGGAAACCAGTGCGTCTCTCGCTGCAGGGACTCAAGATGGCCGCCAGGGCTTAATTCTCTGCAGCTGCTGAAGCTGAATCGATCCTGGCAATAACAGAACTCCAGCTTAGCTTGCTGAGATAATGCTAGCATTGCACTCAAGTTGTCATCAGCAGCTAATGAAAAAAAAATAACTGATTTTTTTTCAGCCATTCTTTCTACCACTTCCCTCCACTATGGAGTCCACTCTTCAGCATCATTCACTCGATCTTTAAAGGAATTTTGTTCTTCACTTTAAGAACCAGCGCTGATGCGACTGCTAAGGTTTGATAGTATCTATCTATAGATCGTATATATGTGTTCTTTTTAAAAATCACGGAAGAGTGAATCCTGGAAAACGGGGGCATGCTAAAACACAATCTATAAAAAGCTTAAATTCTGGGGGGGAAAAAAACCCCAAAATAAGACAGAATCTCATAATGCAACTAATAAGCAGCTATGCTCTTTAAAACACCCTTACACATGTTAAAAGTAACACATATTTATAAACTTGGAAGTAGATGTGTTTTAAAATATAGGAAAAAAAAAACATTCAGAACTACCGCAATAGAATAACACAGATAAACATTTTCCAACTAAAAATACCATAATCTCAATTCAGGTGACTTTCCGTTCTATTCAGTAAAGCAAACAACTGGCATTCACCGCCATAACAAGGAGAGACAGTCTGGCAAAAATGAATGAGCTTGACTTGCTTACATAATCATCATTCATGCTCAAAGAAGGAAATTAAGAATAAGTGAAATCTACATTTTGGCCCAGTTCTTTCCCAAAGGAGCAAACGTTTCTAAGTGTGCACACTCTCCGCTGGGAAGCTCTAGACTCAGCAGCCCAAAACCACTGAGGAGCAAATCCATCCAAATCCCCAAATCACTCTCATTGATCATAGTGGTCTATGGTCCTTCAAAGCCACACCATATCTCAAAATCACCATCTCTCAATATTTCAAAGCCTTGGAGATTTTATAAGTGTGTGTGTGTGTATGTATACATATATATATACATATATATATATATACACATATATATACA
>JBBPCX010000088.1:24569705-24606309 GCA_037974365.1 Hydrocynus forskahlii | reverse complement strand
TCTCTCTCTCTCTCTCTCGCTCTCTCTCTCTCTCTCTCTCTCTCTCTCACACACACACACACACACACACACACACAACCTCTCTTACACACCACACACACTACCTCTCTCAATCAGACGCTTCATAAAGCAGCAACAGCAGAAAACCCGGAGCAGCTCGACGGAGTTGCAGTAATATGTTTAATACGTTTTCATTTCTTTAATGTAAACAGCGACCGGAATGTGGACGGGAAGAACCCAAGACAGGTTAGAGGAGTGTAGATAAAGAACTCACCCAGTGTCGGTACCGTTCAGGTTGGAGTTGTCGGCTCTGAAGTTGTGAGACGAGAAATCGGGAGTAGTTGTTGAAGCCTCGATGCTGGTTTGTTTACATTCAGCGGTTTGATCCGTATTCGTCTAAAGCGGAGGCTTTTCGGTGCGATGGCAACCCAGTTCAAAACAGCTAGACTGACTGTACCCAGTATGTGTGTGTGTGTTGTGTGTAACAGTGTAGCAGCCGGGTTGTTCAAAGGAAAGAAAAAAGAAGGGGGGCAGGGTAGTGCGATTTCGCGGGAGTCAGACGAAAAAAGGGGGGAGGGGGAGGGTTGTGAGAAAAAAAATAAGGACCTCCCACCACAAGCTCAACATTCATTAATACCGAAATACTCATCATTAGATTGGATTTGTTAAGTTACACTATATTGGACAAAAGTATTGGGACGGGTGACGATTACACCAACAATGCATTCAAATACATAGACCTCCTTTGCAGCTACAATAGCTTCCACTCTTCTTTGGAAGGCTTTTCACAAGATTTTTGATTTTATGTTTTTGTGTGGAAAATCTGTGTCCATTCATTCTGTTGAGCATTTATGGGCTCAGGCGCTGATGTTGGACGAGAAAGCCTGGTTCGCAATCTCCATTCCAGTTCATCCCAAAGGTGTTGGATGGGGTTGAAGTCTCTGTCCGGGCCAGTCAAGTTCTTCCACACTGAACTCATCCAGCCATGTCTTTATGGAGCTCGCTTTGTGCACTGGGACACAGTCATGCTAGAACAGAAAAGGTTCTTCCCCAAACTGTGTCCACAAAGTTGGAAGCATGACATTGTCCAAAATTTTTGGTATGTGTTTTTTTTTCTAGCATAAAACATTCAAGATAAGAAAGAACTTTATTTAATTCTTGTTTTTTAGCATGCTCAGAGCAACAAGAAAGAATAAGCGA
Source organism: Hydrocynus forskahlii (assembly GCA_037974365.1). Classification (NCBI taxonomy): domain Eukaryota; kingdom Metazoa; phylum Chordata; class Actinopteri; order Characiformes; family Alestidae; genus Hydrocynus; species Hydrocynus forskahlii. Next base: position 24,605,109 of record JBBPCX010000088.1, on the reverse strand, counting down.
TAATAAGACAATAGAAAAAATAAACTATAGAATAAGATATAGAGTACTGTACCAGCGGATCAGTAGTGCAAATGTGGTTTAATGTGAATGCAATAAAAATACATGCAATAAAATAGCAGCAGACGATGTGGGAATGAGATTAACATTCAGTAACATTCAATCAATTCACAGATAAAACCGCTGAGTTGTATATTGCACAAATCCAGTTGTGAACAGAATAATGAGTTCTGGAGTTCTGAACATCACAGTCTTAATGAGGAATAAATCAGTTTGGGGCCAGATTTAAAGAAAAACAACAAAATACAGGTGTTCATGTGTGGTCCAGCGAGAACAGTGTACATATTTAATCTTGACTTAGACTTTGCTATTTAACTATTTAATGAAAAGATTCACTTATGTTTTTTTCGTTGCTTTTTAATGTTTCAAATCAAACAAAAGGGTTTAGTCAATCACAAAGGGTTCTGTGATCGTCATTCATACTCAACCCCCCCAACTCCCCCCCCCCTTTTCAGCCCCCAGTCCCTCCTCCGTCCAGCAGCCCAGTCGACCAGTCGATCACTCAGACAAATGACCCAGCCGAATAATTTACGGGAAAAAATGTGAATCATGAGGGAAAGATAGACCTAATGGAGCGAGAGAGAGAGAGAAAAGAATATTTCTCTGTGTGCAGCGGGAGTGGGTAGGGGGGAGGGGGAGGGCTTGGGGTTGAGTTGCTGGGGGGCGGAGCAAAGGACCTGGTAGGTGGAGCCTATTCAGTCCCACTGTTGAAGAAAAAACGCTTCATGCTTTCGCAGCAGCTCTTTGTCTGAATTACACTTTCCACCCTCTACATTTTTTAGATCAGCTCACACTGAATTTGTGTTCAAAATATAATAGACATAGCCTAATATTTTGCATGTATATATTTTCCTTTTTCCACATTTGTCTAGCCTTAATACCAAGAACAGGTTTGTGTCATTATTTATTGCTATCAGTTACTACATTGTAAGGAAACTGCAGTCAGACTACTTTTACCCTTTAAGTGGCTCTGTTCAGGGACTGGTAGCATCTATAAAATCAGAATCAGAAAACTTCTTTGAGGAAATTTCTTATTCTATGACTGCGCAGACACACAAAGACAAGAACAATATACATTATATGTCCAAAAGAAACCAGACAGTTCCTCAGATAAGCTAATTCGGTTAATTCACACACACATACACAACAACATAGTTTGTATAATCTCCATAGAAAAGAATGGAACACTCAGGAGAATGGACCTGAACTCGACTTTTCCAGCACTAAAGCTGGCTGTGGGGAAATAACGCCCTCAAGCACTGTGAGGGGAAGTTTGTTCTCTGGAGTTCATGGACCTCTATCAAATTCCAAGTGCGCGGGATGTCTGTGATACAGAACTAGTGATCCAGCATCATTACCTGACCTCACTAGTGTCTCTAATGCAATCAAATCCTCACAGGAATTTTCTGACATCGAGTCTAAAGCCTTTCCCAGAAAAGTAGGGCGTCACAAACTCCCTATTAATCAACTCTCATTTCAGAAGAAACAATGAATGAGCAGGTGACCACAAACTTTTGGACATGTGGTGTAGTATAAGTCAAAATAATAGTCAAAATAAAACTCTATAGCATAGTACTAAATACACTATGCTATAGACACAAGCCTCAGATCTTAAGCCTGACGTAGGTTAAGGCCTGTTCTTGTAATCAGCAATAACGGGGGGCCAAACAGATTCCGGATACATGTAGAAGTTAAACAGTAAAAATGGTACATGACAGGTTTTCAAGTAAAAAATAATAATAAAAACAACACATTTGAATTCGTAGTTTAGATTACAGCTCTCATGATAAAGCCAGCCATTTTGTTCCTGTGTCACATGCTGCTCGGGAGGCTCGGTGTCTTCTCTGTCCAAAATGTCCACCAAAATGCTGCACTTCCAACAGCGACCTCTAGGGGGTCCTCGCACAGGGGACACAGGGGGGATTAAGTTGAATTCATCACTTGTGCGATAAACTGTTCGGACAGGTAGCTGCAGCGTTGTGGGTTGTTTGTCCTCTGTTGCATGTCCAGATCAGTGATTGCACATGAGAGGAAAATAAATAAATAAATAAATAAATATACATATAAATAGATAAATAATCCAGACATCTGGGACGTCCCGCTAGGCTAGTCGAGGTCAGCCAGGAGCAGCATAGGCTTTCCTAATTTAGTTATTTGGTCATTCCATGTCATTTGGTTTAGTTATTCCATGGTTATTTGGTTATGCCTTCATCAGAATAAACAAATTCCATCAGCTGTGAAGTGCTTGAAGCTACTGCTTGAAGCTGAAGCACCACAGCCCTGAAGGGACATAGTGGCGGGGGATAGAGGAGCAGCAAGAAACGTCTTTGAAAAGGGAGCAGAATTAATACTGGACAGTGTGGATGGATTGTTAACGTGGGAACTGGTAAAAATGGTAAGCATTATATGGACAAAAGTATTGGGACACACCTGTTTTTCAGGGTTTGTGCCAGACCCCTTACTTCCATTAAAGGGTAATCTTAATTTTTCAGCATACCAAGACATTTTGGACAACGCTATGCTTCCAGCTTTGTTTGGGGAAGAACCTTTTCTGTTCCAGCATGACTGTGTCCCAGTGGTCCATCAAGACATGGTTGGATGAGTTCGGTTTGGAAGAACTTGACTGGCCCACATACAGCCCTGACCCCAACCCCATCCAACACCCTTGGGATGAACTGGAACAGAGATTGTGAGCCAGACCTTCTCGTCCAACATCAGTGTCTGACCTCATAAACGCTCTTGAGAATGAATGGGCACAAATTCCCACAGATACTCTCCAAAAACTTGTGGAAAGCCTTCCAAAAAGAGTGGAAGCTGTATAGGGTGGACTAACATTCAAATCTGTGTATTTCAATGCAATATCAATAAAGTCCCTATTGGAGTCATGGTAAGGCGTCCCAATACTTTTGTCAATTTGGTGTATGTGTTTGCACCCACAGGCTCCTCCTTCTTTTCCACTGAGAGGAGGGATGTGTGCGGAAACATGAGATTCATGAGCGCAAACAACGTGTAAACACACATGTAAAGCTCAAAAACACTACTACAGAACACATTTGCACCAACTCAACAAACACAGCACATAAGTGTACAAAAAATATAGGAACACAAGTGATCCCATAAAAAGATCAAGTGAAAAAACGTTGCAAAAAAGTGTTTTTCCAGTCGAAAGAGGTGAATCTGATGTGTAATGTTTAGAAATGTCTCTTGTTTTGTTATAAATCTGTACCAAATGACTTTATTTAGTATAAAAAGTGATCAAATCTCCTGTTGTTTTGGTTGTGTTCTTCAGATCTGGGCTCAGACAAGAAGATAGAAAAAATATAACACCGTATATAAATGTCTCAGTTGTATATTTGTCTTTCTGAGCCTCTAAATAATAATCGTATCAGTCCGATGCAACTCTAAAACGAATAACATCGAACGTCGTGTGAATTCGTTTGTTTTACACGTGGTGCTCAGATGGACTGATTTTAAATCCAGCCTTACAGCGCCCCCGCGTGGATACGATAGACAACGACGCGGCTTAATATACTATATGGACAAAAGTATTGGGACAATCCTGTTTTTCAGGGTTTGGACTAAGCCCCTTTCTTCTAGTGAAGGGCAAACTTAATGATTCAGCGTACCAAGACATTTTGGACAATCTCACTAAAGTCCATGTTAGTGTAATGGTCAGGCATCCCAGTACTTTTGACCATATATTGTGGTATGTCTCCATTTGCAGGTCAGGTTGGTTTCCATAACAGAACTTGCTGCTGGTGTTCTACAAACACAGAAACCTATTTTAAAAAAGTAAAAAAAAGGCCCACAGCTGATGGAAATCACATTTATTAAATAAAAATGTAATAAATAATACATGAAACAATACTTGGCGATAATACTCCAACGTATTTTAATATTCCACAAGAAGCAGTTAATGAAGAAAATAAACTGATATTAAATAAATAAAAGGAGGTATTTGTATCCAGAGAGTTATGGGTTAAGAGGGATCAGGGAGTTGATCTGAGATGAGATACAGCTAGTGACATAGTGTATGTGCAGAGGCAAAAATGCAGTTGTATGTAAGTGAAACAGGTTCAGAATGATCTGTGCTTTGACTGTAACATCAAGTGGCTTACACAAATGTTTCGCATTAAACTTTGACCCAGCTATGTACATGCATACTGATAAAAACATTGGCACACATGAAGTACAAAAATGGATATGCAGATCTCAGAGATGAAAAGGCACACACACACACACACACACACACGCTCAGACACACAGGACAAAAACACATCTATACAAAATGCATTGGGAGTAAACCTTCAAAAGACACTTTTTATGTGTTGAGAGGAATTCTACTTAGTGCTTGGTGTGCTATTCTAGTATAAGAGTTTGTGAGATTCCTGAAAGAGTTGGAAAAAATCTATATCAAGGAAAAGTTGCGACTTCGAGAGAGAAGTACAGTTTAAACACAGAGCCATGCACTCTCCCTGTTGTTAGAAACAGGAAAGGTGGAGTAGAAGGCAGGAGATGTATGTCAGTAGTTTGTTGTTTAGACTTGTAAACATATACTTTCTGAGTTCCTGACTTGGTCTGGCAGGTAGAGAATAAAGGCCGTTTGGAAAAGCTGAAAAGACGTACCCTTTTTATTTGGACCCCCACATGATCTGTGCAACTGAATGGCAGTGTAGTCACCCATCCATCTGGTGAATTACTGAAGTACAGGAGTAACTGCTCTAGGTGGGGGCAATACTAGTGGCGGTGAAGAACAGACAATACCACAGCACACCCAAATTCAGTTCAGCAGTGGGTCAGGTAGGACTATCTACGTCCATCTTAAGCTGAAGACACGCTGTGTGCGGTCGTGAAGCGGAGGACGTTCTAGAAAGGAAGTTTGGTGTGAGGAGAGGCAAAGACAGATGTGCTTGGACAGTTCAAAACAAGCATTAAGACAAAAAACTCCACAGCAATGAAATCCCCAGAACATGCCTTGATGTATTTATCCGCAAATGATTAGATGTAAGCATCCTTCTTCTTGTACACTTCTCTACTCTCTCTCTCTCTCTCTCTTTCTCTCACAGGTTGCTCTCCTGCGTGTCACTGCTGGAGGAGATGGGGTGAAGTCCTCCGTTGTCGTTGAGCCTCTTGGCACGGTACGTCTCATAGTGGATGTTGTGGGTGACCTCCTTCAAGTCCTGTAGGTGAGACCTGAGGGTGACAAAAAATAGTTCATATTTCATCAGTAAGTTTCTGAAAAGTCATTTGTTCAAAAAAAAAAAAAAATTACACTATATCTATTTTTCCAGATAATTTAATATCGATTATTATTATTATTATTTGCATACAGGGGGCCCTCAAGTTACGACAGAGATCCGTTCCTACTACAGTGATGTAACCCGAATTTAAGTCGAAACACACCCTAGCCTGAGTTAATAACCTATCCTAACACAGTTGTAAAACCTATAAACACAACTAAGATAATAAGCCAAAAGTGTAAAAATTCGTTCAGAAGCTGTGATAAGGCCAAAAAGTCGCCAAACAAAGCAACACAAATGGAACACTTGCGTTTAGATAAGCGTACTTCCTCACTCATATGGCGCGTTACTGCGTATTCTGTGCATTCTGCGGATTCTTCCGGCACCCGCCACGAAACTAGTTTGCCAACGTGAGTGTCGTAAACTCGAAATGTCGTGTATCGAGACCTCCTGTATACACACATAAACTGTTCCAACCTCAGGTGTGGTCAACTGAAATCAGTCCAAGATCTGAAAGATTACAAACACCAACAAGATACGATCTAAGGACTCGCAGCGCCATCTTGCACTGGCTAATGTCTTGTATGGGACAACAGCACTGCTGTCTGTTTAAAGTTTCCTAACCAAAACCTGGATGAGCCAGAAGACTTTTTGGCTTAAACGAGAAACATTGTGCTTCTAGCATAACAAACTCATCCCAATTTTGAAACAGGGTGGATGTTGGAAGATGGTTTGGGGTTGTCTTGCTACCATGAAATGAGGCTGTGCATTCTGGATTGTATAAAGAAATAAAATAAAATCTCAATTTGTTGTTGTTGTTGTTGTTTTCAACAAGGTCTCTCCAGCTGAAACTAATTTGATCCATTGTCACATGGGGCATGGGTAAGGAGGCACAGATGCAGGATTCCATTTTACTTTCTTTTATTTACACAACACAAGAACTCAAAGAAGGCACGAGGGCCAAAACACCAAGAAACATAAACTCCGAAACTAAGCACATGAAGACCGTTGCAAAGTCTAGACACGGAAGACGGTGGACCGACACAAGGGTATGAACCAAGGTGACTTAAATACACAGACAACTTGGACATAAACCAATCAACAAATACAATCACTTAAACTAAAACACTAAACACCTGTAACTGAAGACATGAATCTAGACACCACACAGAACACAACTTCAAAATAAGAGTTCTACATAATCTACACGATGGTGGCCTCTAGTGGCCGCTGAACGTGGACGTAACATCTATGCCTCACCTGTAAACATGTTCTTTACTAACATGTTTGCAGGTGAAGTTGGAGAACTTAGTCCATTTCAACCTAATGAGACATTATAAGCACCTTTTTTGTCAAACCTCATATATTTACAGCTCATTAATCTACGTGTGAAATGTAAGATGGGGTGTAGTTTATCTGTCATGTAATCAAGTTAATATTACCATGGTGCCACGGCTTCCTGTCTGTCTAGATACAACACAATATAGCTTGTCAGTAATGGTCTCGTCAGTGATGGTGAATAACTTGTGTACTACAATTTCTCATTAGAATAAGGTATTTGCCAACATTCGGTCAAATCTGTTCAACCTAGCAAGGGCGGTGCAAGAATAAATGCATTTGTGGTCTAAGCGTGCAATTCAGCAACACAACCTGACATTCTGTGCGTTTCAGAATAAGCTGAAATAAAATGATTAATGTTTATCCAAACTTAAAAACCTAAATGTATCAGAGTAAAAAAAAAAAGGCTTCAAACAGACTTCAAACAAATTTTTTTAGTGCACTGTGCCATATATATATATATATATATATATATATAGTACCTGATCAAGAAGTCCCGTAGCATAGAGAATTCGCAGTGGTTTGGGTTCTCAACTGGTGGGAGGAAAAGTACAGGAAAAAAAACTGTTATTTATTTCATTAAAGTAAAGCTGTCACAGCATGACGTAGTTAAAAAAAAAAATGCTTGATAGCTAAAGCGTCAAGCATTAGTGACTAGTAGGAGGTCAATGAATGATGACAGGCACTCAAAATGTCTTGCAGCAGTGAAATGTCAAATGCTATAAGTGGAGCAGTAACTAGCCATCGGTCTGTATTTCTCTCTCTCTCTCTCTCGCTCTCTCTCTCTCTCTCTCTCTCACGCACACGCAGGCACACACTCTGTCTCAATCTGCCTCGCTACAGGCAAAAGGAACTCACTGGAGTGGAAGACTCCCATCTCCCTGTCAGCTATAGCAGTTCAGTGTAGCGCACAGCCAGGAGACACAGTCCACGCCCTCAGCACACACAAACACTGTGACCCCCCAAGTGCATGTTGTATGTACATGGCATTAGACCAGTGGGCCACCCTTTAGTCAGAGCTTTACATTATTCATCAATTTCTCTGACAATAAGCCACAGACTTCTATGTTGTGTTGCCGTCCTCATGTTATTTTTTTCCCCACCATGGCCCCCCTTGTGGGGGTGCAGTATATTTAAGTCTCTTTTTATTTTTGGGGTCCCCATTCAGCGTTTAATGACTCTAAATTAATAACTGATATCCTTTTTTGCTTCATATTAAATGACTTTTTTCCATTTGAATGGAACAACTGGACAAACACAAAATGAACATGACACGTTTTCAGTGCCCTGCACACTTCTGCACACATCAGTGCTCTCTGGGGTCAGTCTGACTCCAGGCTGTTTTAACTGTACAAAACATATAAGACATTTTTTTTTTACACACATTTGTTTTGGTTGTTTTGGATACTGAGGGCACTGTACTGCGCAATTTTAGAATCTTCAAAAAACTTCCCTCTGCTTTAGGGCCAAAAGCTAAACATAATCATACCTGTAGGAGTGTGACTAACACCGAGGGGGAGGGAAAACGTATTTTCCACGAAATTGTCGATAGTTTCCAACGTTTTGGGGGCATTATTACATGTATGTTTTATTTTAAGCACTGTTTAGGTAGTCAACAAAGAAACACATAAACCTGGGTAGCAATTTTAATTTCAACCATTTTCTGACCCCAAGCATAAAGGAAGTTAGTAAATCTGAACATAAACCGTCACAATCCCTTTCACCCGAACATTTCCAACCTCTGTATAAATTCTGTCCAATTAAACAAGCTGTTTGGTCCCTGTGCCTTAAGACTGATTATGATTCATCTTTTGGAAAGCTACTAGAATGATAGATTTGGTTCCAAGAACAGCACATCTTCCACTCCACTGAATTCCAGTACTACACCCTGCAATAACACCAATCTGTCACGTCAGCCTGAAAGAATGGGCTACACTCTGAATGTAGTCTGTAGTCTGAATGGGCAGTAGTGTGTAAATACGTGCGTGAGCAAAATGAGCGTAATGTGCGAAACCAGATGGGACAGAGTAGGGACGCGCGCTTTTGTGACTGAATGTAGACAGTTCCGCTCTTACCATACATGACACGATGTAGATGGCAAGCCAGAGAATAACTCAGCAAACACAAATACACACACCTTCTACTATTCCCCAGGCCGACTTCCTGCCCAAAACTCGTTTGCCGTTGACTTGGTACTCTTTGTCGCTACCCACAACTGCAAAGGGCATGGCCTCCTGCACACAAAAAAACTGTAATGAGGCGTATAATGCTAACAGATGAGCTTGCTCATGAGGGGAGACAGTTTTGTGTCACAGTCAGACACAAAGAAGCGAAACAATGGATGGAAAACTGAAAAGGACAGAAGGCAAAATAAGTCCTAAATAAGTATACATACAGTTACAGTGTAATAACAGCTCAGTTTAATGAGCCAGAGTAACTCAAAGGCAACTAAAAACAGATTCAAGAGAAAGTCATTGTCCACTGAGATTTTACCCTGATCTTATCATTGTCACTTTTGTCCTCCAGGTCCTCATCAAATTCCTTCTGTGGATAAAACTCGATCCCACAAACCTCCAGCTCCTTCCTCACCTGGGCAAGGACGGAAAATACAGTATAGAATTATTACGTTTCTAAAATGGAGTTCCAGAATGGAACCGTGGCCCTCCCTGTCACCCCCTCAATGACTGACATGATCCTGATAGCTAATGTAACATAACTGGCCGTTAATGTTCTCCTGCAATCGTGTTGGTCTGTCCAATAACGTGCAAAAAATGCAGTGGTGCTGCAGAGAAAGCATGTTCTAATCTTCACCCTCCTAGTGCTGCTAGTATTATGTGACAGGGGCAGACCTAGCTAGTTGGGGAAAATTGGCAATGAGAAACTGGGGAGAACATTGAAACAGAAAGAAATAGAAAGGCTTCTAAAATAGGCTCCTATCATTACAATTTTAAAAATTGTGCGTAATGGCTGCATGGCAAAAAAAGTAGCAGAAACCATCTTGAAGTGTCTATTACTTGTTACCTATATAGGTATATATATTTAAAAAAAGATATTTCATATAATTACCACGCTATTCCTATAAAATTTAATTAACACGGACATGATAGTTACTAAGGGCAAGCTAGCTCAAGTACATCATTCCAACAACATCATTCCATCTGTTTGTTTATTTATTCTTCCATCCACCTGCCCATCCAGCCAGTCATACAAGGTACTCTCTTTCTCTCTCTCTCTCTCTCTCTCTCTTCTCTCTCTCTCTCTCTCTTCTCTCTCCTCTTCTCTCTTCTCTCTCTTCTCCTCGCTCTCTCCTCTTCTCTCTCTCGTCTCTCTCACTTCTCTCTCTCGCTCCTCTCTCTCTCTCCTCTTCTTTCTCTCTCTCTCTTTCTCTCTCTCTTCTCTCTCTCTCTCTCCTCTTCTCTCTCTCGTCTCTCTCTCTCTTCTCTCTCTCTTCTCTCTCTCTCCTCTTCTCTCTCTCTCCCTCTCTCCTCTCTCTCTTCTCTCCTCTCTCTCTCCTCTTCTCTCTCTCGTCTCTCTCTCTCTTCTCTCTCTCTCTCTTCTTCTCTCTTTCTCTCTCTCTTCTCTCTCTTCTCCCTCTCTCATCTCTCTCTCTTCTCTCTCCTCTCTCCCTCTTCTCTCTCTCTCACCCTCTGTTTGAACTCAGTCTTCTCCTCGGGAGTGAGTGTATCTGCCTTGGCGATGACTGGGATTATGTTGACAGATCGACCCAAGTGCTTCATGAACTCCATATCCAACTGCCGCAGTCTGAGAGAGAAGCAGAGAGCGAATGAGAAAGATACAGCGGGGATTAATAGATTGAGGTAGTGGGGAGCTTACAGCTGGGGCTGTGGTAAGCCTGAGACTGCCGTAAGCCTGGTTTGACAGCTGCTGCTCAGTCAGTCATTCAGACATGTGAGTTTAACTGCCAGTTAAACTGCTTTCTTAAATGAACACCACTGGGGGCATCAAGGCTCATCTCATCCTCGACTCAGGATGCACCAATAAGATAAGGTGAGATAAGATACCAATCATATCATGAACATCTCTGCTAAATCGGGCCTGGAAATTTCTGTTGAGAAGTGATTTGACTGACCCAGGATTTTGGTTAGTATGTATCTCTGCGTAACCAATTCAGCTTATTGCTCTCACAACTAAAAAAAAGTTAAATTTCATAGCAATTATTTCTCAGTCGTTGCTCATTGAAATAAATAAGCCGTGGAACTGTTCTTTGCAGGTTTTAAACTTTTAACCGATGCCACATTTGTATCCGTAAGTAGAGGAGGAGATATTTAATTTTGTTTTGAACTAAATGAAAAGCTGTCACGCGGACTCGTTTTGTGGTAAGAAAAGCATTTTTTCAATTGCGTTGACAGAAAAAAAATGTCAGAATTGGAAGCTTCCGATACCGAAAGTAAATAAACATAATTCACCGGAACAGTGATGAATAGCATAATTAAGTACTTAGTATAAAATGACTATAATAGTATATTTTAACGCTTCAGAATGTCCACATTGCCACAGGAGTGCACGTCACGAGACTAGGTGGGTTCCCGATTTTCAGGATGTTTGGAATGCTAGAAGTACTCACGAGTGTCCAGTTGGAGATATGAAGTACAGGCAGCAGTGCACACGCGTGTCAGGGATACGTTTCTTACGGGCAATGTTCACTTCCTCCTTTAGAAACTTCTCATATTGTTCATTGACGTACTTAGAGATGGGCTCCCAGCTTTAAACACAAGAGCTGAACTTTAGGTCACTGAGGATTAACTGATCTCATATCAAATATAAAGAACAGGACATTTGGGAGGGATTGAAAAGTGCAATATGTTTTTTAATCCAGGAGAATCAAAGAATCATTTCCCCATCACCCATACACACATACACACACACACACACACACACACACTTCCCCTTAACATAAATCTATGAACATTAATGCTCACTCACCAGTTATTATTGTTGATCTGATCACCGAATCCCGGAGTGTCAATCACTGTCAGTTTCATCTTCACGCCTCCTTCCTCAATCACTGCAATATGAACAACCATGACCACACCAAACTGGCATCTTTCGAATAACAAACAAGATGATAAATAATATAATAATGATGCGTGTCTTTCCAAGGAGTGACACAATTATTAACCTTTAAAAGAAAAGGTGGGTAATTAATAAGTTATATTTACTCACTTGCAACATTCTGATAGATCGATTCCTTTAGGAACACTTATTTTAGTATTTTAGGAAAGGAATCTACATTGTACTCAGTTATAGTCTTTTACAATTAGTTACTTCGTAATTTGGTCACATCTTTGACTTCTGAGGTTTATTCATTTTAGACAAAAAAGTTCCAAAAAGAACAGAGCTTAACAGACTTCAGCTTCTATGCTGATAGACATTGAATGTATTAAGATGTTTGACTGCCCTTCTATAGGTTACTCAGTTTTTAAGTAGTTTTTAGGATTTTAGGGACTTTTTTTACTTTTTGGAGAGGTACTTTTACTCTGACCTTCACCTCTGCCCTACTCTGACTTTCACCTCTGCTAAGAGCATTTGTTTAATCAGTTTAATCTGGTTTAATCTTACAAAGCCAGATATTTATGTTTTGTGTAACAAGCTACCGCTTGTTCTGAATTCTGAACACACTCGCTCATAAACCATCATAGTGCATCCGGCGATGAAGGCAGCACCTTTATAACGATGAAAGTAGCACAGTAGCACACAGAAAGCTTCTATTCCACATTCTGATACATTTATACTACTGGCCTATAGAACAGAAGTATATATTTATACTATGGCCAGTGTGCATATGTTCCAGCGTCTCTGAGGACAGATGTTAATGAGTTAGAGTGGCCAAAGCCAAAGTCACTGAATGTATAACAATACACTAATGAAGGCATCAAAACAATACGATTGCACTAATATTGGCGTCCATTGAAATGAGGGTGTTCAAGTAGCAGTGTGCAAAAAATTTAGCTCATTTTAGATATCTAAAGTTTTTTATATTGTATGTATACTTATTTATGACATGGCATCATCTGCCAGCACTCATATATTCACTGACCAGAAAAAGGTCTCTTGTCCCAAGTTCATCCGGGTTTTTGGAAAGTGCACAAGATTTACTGTCTGAGATCCAGCGGCTGCAAAGCAGTGACAACGTCAACACAAAAAGCTTTTCATGGCCTGCAAGCACAACCCCGAAAGATTCACAGCTGGCAAGTGTGATCTTTCAAAAATACAATGGGAGCTTCTTGTCACACGTAAAGAATGTAAAGCGCACGCATAACCCTCTCCTCCAGGCCTGGACCCAGTCACCCAATGATATGGTACTACAGCTGCCTACACAGGCAACAAATATGGAACATGTAGCCTACACAGCAGTGGATCTACAAAGAAGCGAATCTCTGCAGATTTAGAGTCTGTGCCGAATGCCCTAGCTGGGCACAAATGCTGGCACCTAAAGGGAATTCAGGATTAGGCCTCTGACACTGCCCAGGCCAGAACACATGCCAGAGTCACTAGGAGTCGGTCTACGCTCTTATAGACAAAAGGCCGTTGTCTGCATGATGATACTTCATGAGAAAGAGAGCATTAGGACCTTGTAAGACAATGAAATATACTCAATAGATTTGAGATTGTACTCAGTTAGGTGTCCTAGGGGTTAGGGAGTCTGCGATCAGAAGATCATGGGTTCAAATCCCAAGACTGCTGGTGGCACCAGATGTAACTTATTCCTCATTTCTGAGCAAAAAGTGCAAAATTGGCAAAAAGAAAATAAACCATAAAGGTAAGCTTTGAAAGTAAAGCGGCCCTTTGTTTCTCCCAAATTCTTTCTCCCATTTAACCCACCAATGGGGGGCGCCCAGGGAGCAGTGTGTGGGGACAGTACTTTGCTCAAGGGTACCTCAGTGGTGCCACCAGCAGTCTTGGCATTCAAACCCACAACCTTCTGAGCACAGGGGCAACTCCCTAACCACTAGGCCAAGCTTTTTGGTAGGTAGATTAGCATGTTGCACTGAACCGTTGTTTGAATATGTCAGAAAACTTGTTCTCTTACCGTGGGAAACAGATTTGATCTCTACAGTTTTGGGGATTTTCTCATCACGGCTCCAGCCCGAGCTTCGCCTGCTCACCTGAGACTTAAACAGAGTGTTCACCAGGGTGGACTTCCCCAAGCCACTCTGACCTACGGGAGACAGAGAAGATGATGGAACGATGAAAAGATGGACCGGGCTGTGTTAAGACAAAGTAAGAATGTCTTGTGCTATGTTTCTTTAGCAGCTGCTTGTTTAGTTTTGCACTGAAGCCATGAGGCTAATGTAGATAAGGTACTGGACTCTTACATCTCATCAATTAACATGGTTAAGTATCTTTAAAAATAGACCAACGTATGTCATGTAGCTAAAACAGTAGTAGTAGCCTGAATTACGGGTCCATTTTTATACATAACTACTTCAGAAGTCACACAAGCCAGACAATTTGAGATGACTTAACAACCTGATGCACTTTGAGGAAAGTTTTTGATGATTTGGACATTTAGTGTGCATACTGCTAATTAGTACGGGCTTTCCCGAACTTCATAGGTAAAATCTAAAGAAACAATCAGAAAGCTTTCTTGATCCTGGAGGAAACTGCTTTTGCTATGACTGCACAGACACATAGGAACACACAGAGACAAGAACAATATAAAATATAAGTCAAAATAAATGTCAGCATAAAATTATCCAGAAATACACAATAAAATGCTCAGTACTAAATGCACTATGCTATGTACGCAAGATGCTGTGGTCAGTAAGGGAGATGGATATACATACTGCAGATAAATAAGAAAATAATTTGTTTTTGTTCACTGTATTGAGTCTGTTTTTGCACGTAATACTGGCATAAATGTACATGATAATCCTATTGCAGCGAACAAGATAATGGATGACATATTAATAATTCCATGCCTAAAATACACACATACTCTTTTCAAATAAGTGACAGAGTGATTAACCCTTAAAAGAAAAGGTGGGTTAAAGTATTCTGATAGATTTATTATTTTTTGCATATTTTCTATTATACTCAGTGACATAAACAGTGATATTGCACATGATAAGACTATTGCACATGAACCATAGCACATAAGTAGTAACACAAGTGACATCAGTAGTGTCCTAAATAGTGAGCTTGCACATGATTCACACACCAAATATGTCTTGACTGAATGTCTATTTTTTAAGTTAAAGCAGAAACTTTGTCAATTGTGAAAACTGTTGCTTCAAGCTCTCCAATCCTCAGCACTGCTAAGAAATCAGACTGTAAAGCTGGGTACTGTGATACAACAGGTTTTGACCTAGCTGGGTACTGTGATACAACAGGTTTTGACCTAGCTGGGTACTGTGATACAACAGGTTTTGACCTACCAACCACCATGATATTGAAGTCAAAGCCTGTCTTCATGGTCTTCTTCCTCATCTGCTCAATGATGGTGTCTATTCCAACATATCCTAGCAATGTGGAGCCCCCTCCTGACCCTTGACTCCCAGACCCTGACCCATGGAGGGGTACATGAGAGGCACCGGCCGGCGGTGCCACATGGGAGGGCTTGGCAGGGACAGCAGGTTTGGGTCTGACTTCTGGGGGCACAATTTCTGACATGTCTGAAGAGTAAGAGTAAGAAAGAGAGAGGCGGAAAAAACTACAATGATTTAAGCCAGTTTCAGCACAGAAATGCAGTTAAAATGCAGACAAATAGCTCAGCAAACAAAAATACAGTGGAATACTTTCTTTAAAGGTGTGTGTTAATGAAAGAATCCTATTTAATTTCCCCTCACGCTTAACATCTAACAATAATATTCCATTCTATATCATACATACTTTCATTGCTTGTTTACTAACTTACAATTAGGATCAAGATAAATAGTTCTTGTAAATAAAAAAAAAGCAAAACAAAACACGAAAGACAGAACCACATATTTGGGTTGAGGAGAAAATGGAGTAAAATTGATTTTTTTAAACCATTACTCTAACATCTAGGTTAAGTATATAAATATAGACACAAATTCCCACAGAAACACAAAACCAAAATCTTGTGGAATGCCTTTCAAGAAGAGTGGAAGCTATTAGGGCCACTAAGGAGTCCTTAAAGTCTATGTATTTGAATGCAATGTCATTAAAGTTGGTGTAACGGTCAGGTATCCCAATACTTTTGTCCATATAGTGTAGCCATCAACCCATAACTGTTGACTTTCAATCCTTACTAATAAAAAATGCATTGTCAGGCTCTTTTAAAGCCCTTGAACACATGCCGGGTAAATAGGATTAAGAGTGTGTCCACTGCTTCTGCATCCCAGTGGACACATGCCCTATATTCACGCCATATGGCACCATAATTAGCAGAAGATAACTAATTCTCCCATAGGTCATCCTTAATCGGATGACATGTCATATTTTGCACCCAAGAAACGCTGAATAAGACAGTCAGATCTGATATTGTGTCGTATCTTAACCCAGTTCTACTTTTCAAGCAGAGCTATGAAGAAGACAGGATAACACAGCTAGACCGGATAGCTATGAAGAAGACAGGATAATGTGGGAGAAGACAGGATAACAAAAACGGGATGCCCACCGTGCCCATCACTCCTTTCCCCGTACACCACATGGTCAAAAGTATTAGGACGTCTGAACATGACACCAACAGGGACTTTAATGGGATTCCATTCAAATACATAGACTTTAATATGGCCCCCCTTTTGCAGCTATAAGAGCTTCCACTCTTCTCAAAAGGCTTTCCACAAGATTTTGGGTTTGTGTTTCTGTGGGAATTTTGTACCCATTCATTCTGTGGAGCATTTATGAGGTCAGACACTGATGTTGGACGAGAAGGCCTGGCTCACGATCTCCGTTCCAGTTCATCCCAAATGTGTTGGATGGGGTTGAAGTCATGGCTCTGTGGGGTCCAGTCCAGTTCTTCCACACCCAACTCATCCAGTCATGTCTTTGTGAGGCTTGCGTTGTGCACTGGGGCACAGTCATACCGGAATAGAAAGGGTTCTTCCCCATGGTGTCCACAAAGTTGGAAGCATGGCGTTGTCCAAAATGTATTGGTATGTTGAAGCATTAAGATTACCCCCCACTGGAAGTAAAGGGCCTTGCCCAAACCCTGAAAAACAGGAGTGTCCCAATACTTTTGTCCACATAGTGGCCATATAAACACGGTGTCTAAACGCTCACTCACCGTTTGCTGTTAGCAACGTTAACGCTGCTGATCCTCCGAAAAAAAGACAAATGCAGCCCTTTCCAGCTCGTAGCTCTTATCTTTGCTTAATAACAAAACTGAGACTAGATACAAACGCTGTTTTTCCCAGGCAGACTCGTCTACTCGTTCTCTCCTATTCTTCCTTTCTCTCTCCCTGCTCTTTAACACCCCCCTCTTTTTTCCGTTACTAAGGAGACAGGAGGGGAGACGTGGGGATGCAGCGCGCATGCGCAGAGCAGCCCATCTGTCCAGACACTAAAATTGAATTGATGCTCTTTCTGGTTTGGTTTAGATTTTCTTATATAATAATATATGTATATGAATGTAGATTATTTATAATATTACAGATATAATATTTAAAAATACACATGATCTCATTTTCTTTTTGTACTGTCAGCTACACTATATGAACAAAAGTATTGGGACACTCCTGTTTTTTCAGGGTTTGGGCTAGGCCCCTTACTTCCAGTGAAGGACAGTCTTAATACTTCAGCATACCAAGACATTTTGGACAATGTCATTCTTCCAACACAGTTTTGGGGAAGAAACTTTCTATTCCAGCATGACTGTGTCCCAGTGTACAAAGCGAGCTCCATAAAGACATGGCTGGATGAGTTCAGTGTGGAAGAACATGACTGTCCACACAGAGCCCTGATCTCAACCCCATCCAACACCTTTGGGATGAACTGGAACGGAGATTGTGAGCCAGGCTCTCTCGTCCAACATCAGTGCTTCACCTCATAAATACTCTGCAGAATGAATGGGCACAAATTTCCAGGGGGACCAACTTCATATTAAAGTCTATGTATTTGAATGCAATGTCATAAAAGTTCCAATACTTTTTTCCATATAGTGCAAGTAAATTTTAATTATAAAGCAACAATGGATCAAAATATTGCACATAATAAAGCACAAAATAAAACTAAAATGAAAGTCAATAAATATTCACGTTAATGTAAAAGATGTTAATATGTGCAGCTTGTAGATAAAACATGCAGTGCTTGGAATTTCAGTACTAAGTCACATATATGGATAAATACTGCACATACCTTTTGGATATGAGGAAATATACATGCACATTTTCTGTCTGCATGTGTACATTATATACTGAGTCATGGGCCTGTTGAAGAGAGGCTGGTGTGCCATTGTTCGATTAGAAATTAAACTATTACTATGATGTTTGTGTGCAGAACATCAGCTTTTAATTGAGGATATTTACATCTTTAAAGACCTTCAAATAGCTCAGGTAATTGGGGATAATGAACCTAATTCTTTGCTGTAGATCAATACCTGAATGAAGTCTATAGGACATAGACATGGTCAGACACTGGGTATTTTCCTAGAGATACTCTGTGAGGCCTGCAGCCATTTTCAGTAATTCCTTTTTTTACAGGATCTTTTTTTACCCCAGTGAGAGAAATACACTCCGTCAGCAGACTAACTTGACAAGTCAAGAGCATTCCTGAAAAACTCCATGGCTGCTTTAGCAGCATGTTTGGAGTCAATGGCCCATATTTAAATGGCCCCTATTAAGGCTTCCTCAGTCTACCACACAGCCCTGTTTAGTGCCATGTAAAAGCCACAAATTGATTTCAGATCAGCGTTCTTATTTTGACAAGTTTGAAAGCTCTATGCTCTAAATCTGAGGTATATAGTTGAAGCTGAACAGATGCTTTTGTATGCTTCAAAATGTGCTCCTGCTCCATAAAGTTCCACTGACAACCATACATGCCCTCTATCAATCATCCTTTGCTTCATGGTTTACATAATAGACGTAGCATGGAATAGCATGGGTCTTTTTGGTTCTGCATTTTCTTTTCCCATCATTCCAGTACAGCTTTTCTGCTCTTTAGATGAGATTGTTTGGTATTGTTGAGGTCAACTGTACATTTATGCTTCCTCATTATATACACAGTTGATTTTGATGCATGTATTTGCCTGCTTAACAGGCTCTGACACTAATTTGGCACTTATATAGAGAAACAAAGACAAAGAAGAAAATACCAAGCAACTTAACTGTTTGATTAATTTTGGGTCCCCTAAATTAATAGGCCTATATATAAAAAGGGCTACAATTCTATTATTCTGGTTGGCTGACATAGTCTGATAATGGACTAATAAATAGAGCCAATACTTTATTTCAATTTAAAGCCATTGTGCTTAAGCATAAAGCCAAAAACTGAAGTCATTGATCTTACATACCACATAACTTCACTGCAAGATCCAAGCATATATTTATGCATCAGTGCTTAATTAAATATTTATGCATAATTTAATTATTTAAATTATTGTTAAATACAAGTATTAGAGGGAGCTGGGCTACAACACATTAGCATTGCTCTCTTGAGGCAGTACAAGTGCCAAGGGCTCCACACATGCAAAACTCCTTATAGCAACACAAACCCAGCACTGGTCAGACTTTTCCAGCTACCGCCTACTCACATTTTACCACTTTCTTGTCCCAGGCTGCGCACTCATGTGCCCTGCATAATCCACTATTACTTGGTTGCATGTCAGTGTTCTGTACATGTTGGTGTACAATATGTTTGTGCAAGGCTAGAACTTGCCTCATTGGCTCCTTATCTTCCCCAGTGAAGGCATATGTGTGCGGCTTGATAAGACAGGCCGCCACTCTTTTTCACGTTTTAACCCGGACATAGCAGTGCTTATCATAGAGTTGCCGCACAATCCCATAGCAGTTACATTAAATGACGTATATTAGAGAGGACACCAATCTGATACCCAACTGGTGTCCGGCCTATACCAGCAGCAAATACTGGACTGGATATCAGAGGAAATAAATAGCAAACTCAATCCTAAAACTTTGTTAAAGCAGCCTGACAAACAGTAGCCACTTGCGGCATAGCACTAATGCAGCGTCATCTGATAGAAATGCAGCATCATCAGACAGCTCAACATGCTTGGAGGAGAACACTAATTGCCAAGGGTTACGTCAGCAAACAGATGTCCATGTTTGCTAGAGTGACAGGGGAGAACTTTTCAATTTGAGAAACTGAAAGCCTAGATTTCATATTATAAATCTAACATTTTTGCATTTTTATTTAGGAAGCGACAGTTGATCAAAAGGCTACACATTATTAAGTATAAATAAAACAAAAATGTAAGTAATAAGTCAAGCTATTCATGCTAATGTCCTTGCTTGTGGACAAAATATGCATTTTGGGTCTAAGACATCACATATATTTTCAAATACTTTTTGGATATGAGGAAATACATTTGTACATTTTTCATCTGCATGTGTACATTATAAACTGAAGAGAGACTAAAATGCCATCATTGTATTAGAAATGAAATGATCACAATGAAGTTTGTGTGCAGAACATCAGCTGTTTGTATAGCAATCATGGGGCTTCAAATACCATGAATGACATCAACATGACTTAGACATGGTCAGACATGGGTATCTTTTCTAGTGATCCTCTGTGAGGCTATTTTCTAGCATTTACAACCTCAGTTATTGTAATGCTAAGGGAATTTTAAATGTTATGTTAAGCTAAATTTAAGGGTCACCATGGTCCACATTCCTTTTATATAATTTCTTGGTATTGTACTCACCTGTAGACACATATATACTAGGATGAGGCATCTTCTCATTCTCAAGCTCAAATTTCATCTCCTCAGAAGAGCATGGCTTCCATAACAGAGAGTCCTCTTGTTGATGCAACTGAGTGAAGTTCATTTCTTTAACTTTCCAGCTGGTTTTGGTTTTCTCTTCTTCTACTGACTGTTCAGATACTTTGTCTGTATAATTGCCAGCCCTGGACAGAGAGTCAAACTGCTGCTGAGGGTCAAAAGGGAACGGCCGTTGGGGCATCCATTCATCCGTGGAACTTTCCGGTATGTCTGTGTGTGCGTGTGGGTTGGGGTGTGTATGTGGGTAATGAGGGGTGGAGGGGATCTGGGGCAGGTCACTGGAGTCCATCTGAATCTTCTGGCCCCTGAGTGGCTGCACACCGATGGACTGTGTATTACTTCGCTTTCTAGGTACCCTTGAACTTTTGTACCTTCTTGAAAATGTGTCCTCCTCTTGGGAGCTTGCTCTGCTTGAATTAGATTTGGAGGAATCTGTATCCGAAGCAGTGTGGCTCTTTTGTGCTGACTTGAAAACATCCCTCAGTTGAGTTCTTTTGCTCCCTGCTTGGTCAGAGGAGAAAGATTTCTTCTGTGCTTGGGTCGATGCCACATGTGTGGGCTCGCTGTCAGATAAGATACCTGTTCCTTTGATCACACGTCTACAGGTCCTGCTTTTCAAAGGAAAGTGCCCAGTCTGTTCCACTTGTTTTGGTGTGTATGTATAATTTGAAGTGGTGATACTGTTGGTGTCTGTTTCAGGTTTACAGATTTTTGCTTTGACAGATGACCCCTGGTTCTTCAAGAGTAAAGGGATCCGTCCAGATTGACTAGAGACTGTTTCTGTGCTGGTATGTGTCTCTGAAGCTGTAAACTCAGGCTTGCTGTCATGTATAGGTTCATGGCTTTCAATCTCACCAATGTCCATAAAATCTTTTTGCGAAAGCCATGTAGAATTTGTAAGAGTTTGGATCTCTGGACTGTTTAGAGCTTTAGTTGAAGAGGATGGAGCCACTGTTCTGGGTGGTTTGGGATAAGATCTGCTGTCCTCCTTTTTAAAAGGTGGAAATTCAAACCCTTTCTGGTCTTCAGAACTGTTTGTTTGTTTGGGCACACTAGCCGACGGGTTCCTAACACATCCTTCTGGAAGGCTTTGAGATTTTGTATATTTTTTAAACCTGCTGTTGAGCACTGATATCTGATTCATCTCCTCAGATGCTGAAAGTAGTTGCTTGGCTTGAGGCACCATCGCTACATCAAGCAGACCTCGATTTTTCTGAACCTTTAAGTATCCTTGGTTTATGTTTGACTTTGAACTGGCAATCCTGCCTGTTTTGTTTAACCCTAGACGAGCTTGAATTAAGACTGGGTCCTGGGTTAGATGTGTTCTTCTATAGGATGCAAGATTTTGCAGTCCTTTCCCTACGTGTCTCAGGTTTTGAGGACTTACACTTTCCTTCTTCTGTCCAGGAGATGTGTTTACCAAACTGACATCTTGGTACTGATGCCTGAGTAACTGGTCCTGTCTTTGTTTTGTTTGTGTTTGTAGAAGTCTTGTGCTGGAGATGGGAATTGATTTAGCCCGCCTCTCATTGGGCGGAATGGCAGTCAGTTCAGACCTTTCATTGTCTATTGGCCAATTCTCATCTTGCATAAGACGGGAGTGGGATGGCCCGCATTTCTGAATGGGTAACATTGACAGATGATCACTCTTGGCTGTCTCGCATTGGCCAGGGACCTTGATTAATGATTGCTCTGTCGAAATCAGAGATGGATCCATTTGAGAGGAGCATAAAGAGGAGTCTTTGCTGTGGAGGGAAGAAATTAATATTGCTCAGCCATTATTCCCATCAGTCCCATTGATTCCCAGCACCAAAGAATCCACTTTTAGACCATGAGAGACATTATCGGAGGCTTCATGTTAAATGTACAATACACTTTCTACAGTAAATCACTTCTGTACTCTTACTAATGTAACTCCTGCTACAAACTAAGCTACAAAACTACTCTACAAGTTCGAGTGTGCTCTACAAGAACACAAGTACAAAAAGAACAAAAATCAAATGCTATTCTCAAAACGAGAGAGTCGTTGGTTTCTCAAAACGACAGACAAGATGATTTCACTTGTCAAGATATAATTTCTTTGCATTGCAAAGGTATGATCTCTTTACCTGCATGGAACAGCATGGTCTGTGGGGTCCAAGGGGCTCCCGCTGTCACAGAATGCGGTGATGTGAATAGGCCTTTTCAGAATGACTGGAGAAGAGAGTGGTGTGGAGCATGGGGAAAATCTAACTGGGCTATGAGTGGTGAGCGGTTGGGGACACGGAGAGAGCCTGGTAGGGGATGAAGAGTGGAATAGCGGAGGGCAAGGAGAAAGTTGTATTGCAGGAGAGGACAAGAGCATGGGAGATGGACAAGGAGACACACCCACAGAAGAGGAGGACGATGATGGAAGCTGGAGAGAGGGAGAGATTTGGGTGGGTGAAGATGAAAGGACAAGAACCGGACTTGGTGTGAGACGAGCAGGAGAGATGGAGGAGGGAGAGGAAGAGGGGTTTTGGGGGGATGGAGAGAGACGAGTTGGCGAAGTGGAGGAAGGACGCCGGGGACAGGGAGAGAGTCTTGTAGGTGGGTGGGTGGAAACATATTGGAGACACGGGGAGAGATTTGTTGGAGAGGAAGAATATAATGAGGATTCAATGGGGTCTATCTCGCTGGGGTTCATCTTATGACTGTGGACAATAAACAGAGCTATAAACAGTAGAGCTTAGTCCAACATTCAGAGAACAAAGCAAGGAGCAGGTTGGGTGTTTTTTTAGTGTAGGCAGCAGCAGCAATAAGGAAAAGGGTCCTTAAAAAGTCCCTGAAAGAGTGTGAAATGAGATCAAGTTAAAAATAGAGTGCACAGCCAGACGTTCTCAGGGCAGTATGTTAGTAAAGGTATATTCAACATTAACCCATGGAATCCTGAAAGTATTTTTCCCATTCATGCATTACTTGTTCTGTTCTAATATTTAAACAATGTGTATCTCATCTCCTCTTTTCAGCACAACCTAGCCAGCATAATACAAATATTTTTTTTTATTTAACCATTTGGACACAACTGACCTCAACCCACCCAAACCCACCTAAACTCCCAACAGAAAGGACCTGCTGTAAAGGAACCACAGTACCCACAGAGAAAAAAAATCTTCAAAAATATCTGCAGAATACCCTTCATTTCTTCTTTAAACATATCTTATCCTAAGAGCAATTACAAAAACAAGTGGCATTTCTGAGAAAATATAACATTGTTAGTTCAAAAATATAATTCATTACTTCTCTCAAAGTGCAGCACTCAGTGTTACTCAGTCAGAGTGGAAAGTACAAGGTATCATTTCAAAAACATTATTTCAAAGGTATGCCACTATCTCTGCCTGTGAAAAGGACACAGCCAGTGATCCGTTCAATTTTAAACATAATTATAATGAAATTATTAATAGCAATGAACAACACGTAAATCTTCCAGAGCTGAATGCATCACGCATAACTAATATTGTAAGTAATTTGGACAAACATATTCCCATTCATTAGCTCTTAATGTTTTCTTAAACCTACAACAGCCTCACATGCATTAGACTTTAAGAACTGACCAGATAAGCCTACATACAATCATGATTAAGCCGTTTCATGAAATATAATGTTAAAATAGTGTTTAAATTTTAAAACTTCAGGTGTTTATTAAGTCTAGGCCCTAATCTGGATCTATAACCCGCCTATATGTATTTACAGATTATTACAAATTACAGAGAGGAATCACAACGGAGGTGTTCAGCTCTGGTCATGGAATGCTGGTGTCGAGGACAGTTTGGTGATTTCCTCTCTCAAACACACCTGTTGCCAGGTTTCGCGGGAGTGTACAGGACTGACCAAACTCCAGGACCAGAAGTGAATCCCCCTGTAATTTAGTGAAGAACTGAGAAAGAAAATATACAAACTGACCCGTTAGCCTCCGTCTACATCTTCCTGTTGACTGGGAAAGATGGACCAACAGAAGAGAGAGAACAGCAACAGGAAGTGGTGGGTACCAGAATCACATTCCCCCCATTCTTTTCCTCTAAAGCCTCGCTGTCTCATTCACCCACTCCCATCACTCTATGCTGGATAAACAGCAGAGGGTGTGTGAAACTCCCAAGCGATCATGAAGGAAGAGGAGGGCAATAAAGGCTTGAAATTCTAGCTGTTGAGCATTTCAAACAAACTTACTCCTTCTGTTTTTGTCAACATAAAGATATCTAATTGGTGATCCTTTTATTCATGTAGGTCACATATTTTCTGAGATGATAATCAGAAGGTTGTGGGTTTGAATCCCAACTGCTAGTGTCACCACTGAGGTTCCCTTGAGCAAGGTACCATCCCCACACTCTGCTCCCCGGGCGCCCATCGTTGGCTGCAGCCCACTACTTCACTTGGTGAATGGGTTAAATGCAGAGAAAGAATTTCACATTGTTCACACTGTGCTTGGGCGTGTTCACACATGACTATAAGGGTTAATAAATTAAAAATTAATTAATTAATTAATCAGGAAGTCGTGGGTTCGATTCCCAAGACTGCTAATCACCTCTGAGGTACCCTTGAGCAAGGTACCGTCCCCACACACACTGCTCCCCGGGCGCTGTGTTCCTGGCTGCCCGCTGCTTCACTTGGTGAATGGGTTAAATACAGAGAAAGAATTTTGTGCAGTTCACACTGTGTGCTGTGGTGTGTTCACATATGACAGAATTTTCATTTCACTTTCATACTGTTATAGGTGATAAAATTACTATGAATTTGTTTTTTTACCAACATGCAAAGTGTCATCTATCACAAATTAACAAATGACTTTAAAGAAACATTTTATTGGCACAGACAAGTAAAGTGCAGTTGAACATGGAAAACATTAATCAGTTTTCATGTCTAAATTATTTACAGTGCCTACATGATCACAAATATACAGGCATTTTGGCACAAACTAGAAAACATTAGCACCAAAATAGAACAAGACAGTGTTTTTACAGGACAGATCAGCTCAGGCTAACAGTTCAGGTTTTATACTTTTTTTTTCAGTATTTCACACATTTTTTTCAAATTTGTTGAAAACTGCCAAACTATTCAGAGACATAGTAAAGGTTGACATTTAGTTCAAAATACATACGAACACAATCTCCAAACATGACCAGACAGAGAACTGTGACCCTTAAAAATCATGCTTTTAAAATATAACCAAAATATCAGACACTATGTGAGTATAGGAGGGGAGCGAACTCGCCTCCGCGTAAGCTAGAAGGCCGGACCCCCCCCTTTTTAGTGATTAGAAAATGTCTGAGGAACATGGAAGAGATGGGTGGGGTTCGAAAACTTTGCCATGAGAAACGTAAGGTATAGATGTATATTTATAAGACATTAGACTGGAAGGAGGAGGCGCTTCAGTCATTTCATAACTTCATACAGCAGATACACGTTACAGATCAGACTAGATCAGACATCAGATTGAGCTCAAAGGACCCACGTTTGCATAAATGTTGGCACTTCACCAGTATGGTTACTTAGCAGAACTGACCTTAGACCAACAGCAGACTAAACGACAGACTTATAGAACAAAATTATAGAACAAAAAAAATAACACATGCTACCACAAATTCATCCCCATTCGGACGGTAATGGCACAGTATTTATAAGACTTCCAGGTGTTCAGAATAATGTCCATAACAATCATCATTTGGCCAGATCATTTTATTAATCCCCCTCTGTCATCATGTGGCCTCACATCCTGCCAGCTGGTACTTTTTTTCCAGGAGCCCAATTCCTGAACATGTTCCTACTTTGAGGGCACATCTGCAATGCAGCAAAGCAAAGCTGCTCAATATCTGAACACATACTGAGATTTTTTCAACTAACCCTCTTTCTCCACCTCTTAAGAGTTGAACCTTCAACCTATCGAAGAGCTCTCAATATGACGTTTTAAGGATTTCTGGTGGATTTGTGGATGTGAGGCCACTTCTCACGCTCCTCCTCCGTGCGTCCTGTCATATAAGTGCGCTGCTGTCATCATCACGGTGGGCTTGCAGGGTGGGCGCCAGAGGTTGCCGTTTGATGGATTTGTTGCTCCACTTATGGGCGTCCTGAAGGCCGGGCTCCAGGAAATAGAGGCAGGCCCCGAAGCCGGCCAGCACCAGGACAGAAATCAGAAGATACACCGGGACAAACCAGTCCACGAACATCCAGGACATGGTGCTGTAGGAGAAAGAGAGAGAGAGAGATTCGGGCTAGCCTTGGTAAATGATGCACTTGCAGGGGGTACTCGTGAGATTTTATTTCAGGAATCTTTGTGGGAAATACGAACAAAGGAGACACTGAGCACAGCGTAGGTTCTGACAAACAGCTAAACAGAAACAGTCCCGAACAAAGCGCTGGATACAACGCCGCTTCAGCCAAACTGTAAAACAGAAACAGCTCCAGAAGCCTCTTTGAAGCCCATCATGTTGTGGGGCGGTGGTGGCCTAGCGGGTAGGATACTTGCCTCTGGAGGTCATAGGTTCTCATCCTACCATCTGCATCCCACCACTGGGTTACTGAGCAAGACCCTTAACCCCAAGTTGCTCCAGGGAGACTGCCCTAGTTAGAGAATGGAAATTACTTTGGATAAAAGCGTCTGATAAATGTCATGAATGTAAAGAATGGAAGCTCAGGAAAAGGCAGGTTCAGGTTCATTCAGTATCTTTGACATAGGAGCGACTGCCGGTCTATTCTGTTTAAAAGGACACACAAACAAGCAAACACCACACTACGCTAACCAGTAGGTTAATGGAGAACTGACACCTGATTCCTGGGTGTAAGTAGGGAGAGAGAGAAATGCAGAACAGGTGTAGATAATCAGGTAAGTGGAAGAAACCAAAACCACAGGGAAAACAGGGAGGAGAGGGAAGAGCCAGGCTCACTACTCTGGCAACCCAGATGGCTAGGGGCGTGGCACATGAGGTGTGCCTGTGACAAATAGGAAGAAGTGGAACAAACAAAATTACACTTTTAAAAAAGGAATTCCTTTTAGATTCCTTAGCATTCCTATGCTTTTACCCAATCTGTAGCATGTGCCTACGGGCTTCTATTATTAGTACTTTAGCAGTCGACCAGTTTTCTCTTTTTACTTAAGAAGACATTATTGTGGTAATCAGCCATAAAGTATGGATGCCCATAGACCCTGATTCAACAAAGTTGAAAATGCTAATTTACCCAAATTTCCAGTTAGCCAGTATCAACCAAGACGTGATTGGTGTCTACATATTTCTTCTTTAGTTTAGGAGCTACAATGTTGAAATGCTAAACAGTGAAATTTAATGTAACACTAAAAGTCAATAGACATCTAAAGATTTTCTCAGCCCACTAAACCACATTTAGCTCCTCATTAAAGTGGCAAAGAAGTTATGAATGTGATCCACACTAACAGTACCAAACACAACTAGCAGCTATTTCAGACAATTCCAGGGCTAGTATTCAGCACTTATATGGTGAACTGATCTTGAAACTGATTCATCTGGCTTTATGAGAGTCAAACTGATTCTATATCAGCACTCCTACCCCTGAGGTAGTGTGTGAAAACAGACCCTGTTGTCTAAAAGGCCTGCAAGCGTTCAGATACATGTTGGTGTTGTTAAATAAGTCATACAGCGTCCTAATCCATATTGACAGGCCTGCGACAGTTTAATGAAGAGTGGGGTGTGGTTTGAGCAGGATAAGGGAAGATTTAGAGACGCACTGAAGCTGTAATATTACTAACTGAAAAAGCCTAGAGATTAAAAGGTTATTTTAATCACCTATAACTTAATAACATTGATGCATTTTTGTTTTTACCTTATAAAAAGCCAGATTATGAGGACATTTGTGAAGTAAGGCGCTAAACAGAGTAAAATGTTGCTAACCTGGGGTAATATAGGTTATTAGACTGAGTTCATCATTACCATGACTGTTTTCTAAAGTATGGTGCAGTATTAACCAGATGATACTTTACATTAACTGTGCATAAACATATATTAGTCCTATATGACTTAAACCATACATTAACCAGACATGTTCATTCCATGCATCAACAGTATGTTGCAAATACCATACATTAACCCACAGGTTCCCAATCCTGGTCCTCGCGTACTCTCTGCTCTGGCTTGCTATGGTTCATGTAGGGTAATAAGTCATCTATGGTAATGTGCGGTATAAGTCACATACGTCCATAAGCATACCGCCTGTTCAGCGCATTTTAGTGCTTCATTTTTAGCAAAACACAAAAATGTGCTGCGCAAGGGATACTCCAAGTCCTGGGTTGCAAACTATCGCATTAAGCATAAATGCTAAATGATACATTAACCATACGTGACTTATACTACACCTTAAGCATGACTCATACCATAAATCAGCTACACATAACCACATATTAACCATGCATTACAGCACCAAATATTAACAATACGGGGCTTAACCATACATTACCAATATATGATTTCAGTATACACAACATATAATGAACATTAACCCCACATAACACAGACTGTACATTAACCAACACATAACATACAGTACATTAATCCTACATAACATACACAATACATTTAACATACATAACATGTCCTGTACATTACCCAAACAGAACAAACACTATACATTAACCATACACAACAGATACAGTACATTAACCCTACATAACAAACAATATACATTAACCATACACAAAATATACTGTGCATTAACCCTATATAACAAACACTACACATTAACCATACACAACATGTACAGTACATTACTGCAATTTAGTGTAAAATATACATTAACTATACATAACATGCACAATACATTAACCATGCACAACATGTACTGTACACTAACCCTGCATAACAAACACTATACATTAACCATACATCATATATATTTTACATTAACCCTGCATAACAAACACTATATATTAACCATACATAACATGTACAGTTCATTACTCCAATATAGTATAAATATCCATTAACCATACATTACAGATTTTGTACACTATCCCTACATGACACACACTATACATTAATCATACACAACATGTACTGTACATTGACCCTACATAACATACACTGTACATTAACCATGCACAAGTTGTACTGTGCATTGACCATACACAACATTTACTGTACCCTAATCCTACATAACTTACAATGTACATTAACCATTCATATACAATCCATGTACTACACACATTTTACCACACATTAACCATACATAACATGCACTGTACATTAACCATATGCGCCACACCACACATGCTCCCACACTACATGTGCTGTTGTATCTGCACATACCTGTAGAAACACTGGTATCCCTTGGCAGGCTGTGTGACTTTAGGGTGAAATAATGTGAACGCACCAGCGCCGCAGTGTGATCAGGCCGTGGAGGTGAATATAAAGATACAACCTTTTTGCTGATGTATACTAAGGCCCTTCAACACACACACACTCACGCACACACACTCCTCTCTAGACAGTTCTGTGCCAACCCTGTACCAGAGAGGAGGGGTGTGTAACTATAGTAACAGCTCAGACTGTGACGAAAGCAGGACGGGTGGGTGTGAGTCTTATGTAAGGGATTTTTTTTCCCTTGTCACTCTCTCCTTCTCTGCAGTAGCCAAAGCAGACTGATGTTTTGATGGACTGCAGATCAGTTAACGTCACCTGCAGACATCAAACTGACGCTTTGGACAAAAAACAAATTTCCCTTCTTACCCCAAATGCAATCAATCGGCCAAAATGTGTCTGGTGTCTCAAATTTGCTTCTTAAGTTTTACAGTGGAGCTACAAGGCCAGCTATCAAGTAATAAAAGTCTATGTACACCAGTTAGCATTATGCAAACTGCAAGACTAAATTATCACAAACTCGCTTTATCTAAAATACCCCAGTGGTGCAGCGCTAAAGTGCTGCCTCTGAATCAGAGGATCGCCTTTTGAATCCACAGTGCGAGAAGATTCCGGGCAGCTAGTGTCCTTGTGGAGTTGCCCCTGTGATCAGAAGGTTGTGGGTTTGAATCCCAGGACAGCCAGTGGCATCACTGAGGTACCCCTGAGCAAGGTAACATCCCCACACTCTGCCCCCCGGGTGCTGTGTTCCTGGCCGCCTGCTGCTTCAAATGGTAAATGGGTGAAACACAGAGGAAGAATTTTACATTGTTCACACTGTTCACGCATGACCATAAGGACCACTTTATCTACATAAAAATACATAGAAAAACAGTAACAGTAGCCAGCTCAAACTTTTGTGCTTCTGTTTTTAGTGTGTCATGCCGCAACATAAGCTATTCTATTTGATATTTCTTGGGTCATCATTACTCACACATGCTCTTCAAAAAAATTCTTTGACCCCACTGACACCTGGTCATTTCATGTAATCAGTATCTTGATTGTAACCAGAAAAGATTTTAATCTACCTGCTTCGACCAGATGTGGGTAACTGGGGGTGAGGTGATGCCTCTGTTAGGTTGTGGTCTTGGTCTTGTCATTGAGAGAGAGAGCAGATACATCAAAACAAAACCCCAGTTAGAAGAGAAATTGCAGTGGAAAGCAGGTTTAATTGCAATAAGATGATCAATCAGCAGAATCCCCCAAGATCTGTCTTGGCTTTGTTTGGTTACAATATTTATACCAATATTTTATCTCATATGTGCAAATGAACCAACACCTTTTGGCAAAAAGCCTCCCTATCCTAGTACTCCATCTCTGAGCCATTGTCGAAGCTTATTTCCAGCCCAAACCTTCTTCTACTTTCGGCTGCTACCAATTAGGGGTCGCCACAGCGGATCAACCGTCTCCATTTCCTTCTGTCTGCCGCATCTATAAACTTCCTACAAGACCTTCCTCTTCTCCTCTTCCCTGCAGCTCCATCCTCAGCATCCTCCTCCCAATACAGTCAGTCTCTCCTCAACATCCTTCTCCAACACACTCAGTCTCTCCTCAGCATCCCAACACACTCAGTCTCTCCTCACCATCCTCCTCCCAACACACTCAGAGTCTCTCCTCAGCACATGTCCAAACCAGCGCAATCTCGCCTCTCTGACTTTTCCTCCAAAAGGCCCAACTCGAGCTGTCCCTCATTCCTGATCCTGTCCATACTCGTCACTCCCAATGCAAATCTTAACATTTTCAACAACGCCACCTCTATCTCTGCCTCCTGTCTTTTCGTCAGTCCATTAAAATTTTCAGCCCAAATGTTCATGTAAAAAATTTGTACTTTAAATGTACCTCAAACAACCCATAGATGAATATCTGATGTATGTACTTGGATATTACAAAGTGTAAAATACTCTGCTCAGAAATACTATATATAAAAAACACTGTGTGGTTAAAAAATACTATAGTCTCTGCCCCACAAGCTGTATGACAAGGGGAAGCACCAAGACTGTACTGGGGTTTTGGTTGATGAATGGAGTTTAGAGAGACTTATGCGTTGACACTGCTATAACAACTGGCTAAAACACATCTCAGACCACCTCCTGAAGTGGTCTATCTGTTTAAATGGGTGCGTTCACAACTGAGTTGTTATGCAGAGGCCAGTCTGGATCTAGTCCTGATACTCAAGATGTATGAAATGACCAGGTGTAAATTATTTATTTTCCTCTCTTTAGTAATGATACACAAATGACACGGTCCAAACTAAAGAAACCACCTTTCTGCACAGGCTTCAGTTTTGTGCACTGCATGATCTGTGAAACACAAAGCAGATTCTCCACGCAATCAAGTGTGTCACGCCATTTGGGTGAGCAGTGTGTAGAGCGAGACACAAGAAATAGATCTGCCTTGACCTACATATGAACGTGAGGCAACTATGGATGGGTTACTTTGTAAACACATATGAGGGCAAAGAAGGACACTGTAAACCAGAAACACATGAACATGGTATATATGGTTGTAATGTTTTTTGCGCAATGTTACATAATCAGACTAAGACACAGAGTATGTGTAAAACATTTTAGACCACATTAAACAACCCCAAATCAGACAAATAAGTTGGTATATTGTTTTAAAAGAATTATTCTTAAATTGCACTACCAGTCAAACATTTTGCACACTTTTGCATGTTGCACTCATTAATGATAAAAATACACTCAATATTCTTTGCTAACAAATAAATTTACAGCATGTTCACCATGTGAGTACCTTTATTAGCCAGAAAATTACATTTTTCAACTGACCTATATAAAGCCACCTAATATAATTATAACGTGGATCACCAGACAAGTTAGATATTTAACAAGCTATTAAATAACAGGCAATAGGATGAAACAGTTAACGAGTGCATTTAGTTAACGGACGGTCTAGAATTTGACTCTGCATCACCACACTCCTTAATAGGAGTCAGGCTTGCACTGTTATATATTCTTTCACCTTATGAAGAAAACTGGTTTTATTTGACATATTTTCAACTTTACAATGTTTAATGTGAATAAAAATCTGCTGTTTAAGAAATAGACGGATAAATGGTAAAAACCACTGTTGTGCAAAAACTTTTGACTGGTAATGTATAATGACATTTATTTAATTACAGACAGTATGAACGCAAGATATTTCATGTTTTGTCTGGTAATCCTCAATTAATTTGTTAATATACATGAGTTCCTGCATCTTAGACGTGTTCCAAAAATGGTAGAGAGGTTGCAGTTTAGGGTTAGTAATGAAGTTAGAAAAAATAAATTTCAAATAGTGATTTTAAACAGGTGATTGTAATCATGATTTGGTACAAAAGCAGTATCCAGGAGTAACGCAGTCTTCGAGGAGTAAAGATAGGCAGAGGAACAACAAATTCTTAAGAAAATAATTAAAATGTTTAAATGCAATGTTTGTGGAAGAAAGATTAGAAGGAATTTTCATATTCATCCCTCTAATAATATCATTAAACGATTCAAGGAATCTGGAGGAATTTCAGTGCTTAAAAGGGCTGAACCCCCATGATCGACAAGAACAGTCATTCATCAATAGCTGATATTACCACATGGGCGAGGGATTACTTTGACAAACCTTTGTCTAGCACTTCAGTACAGAGTTACATTCATAAATGCCACTTAAAACTTTACTGCACAAAAAAGAAGTTATGTTAACCAAGTCTTGAAGCAGCGTTGACTTGGAGACATCTAGGATGGCCCATCACACAGTGGAAAGATGTATTGTGGTCAGGCGAATTAGTACTCCAGATCTTTTTTTGGAAGAAATGAACACTCTGCTCCAGACCAAAGACAAAAAAAGACCATCCAGACTGTTATCAGCAAGTCCAGAAGCCAGGGTCTGTCGTGAAATGGGGTTGTGCAAGTGTCCTTGGCAAAGGTGATTTACATTTTTGTGATTTTAGCTTTAATGCAGAAAAGGACATTGAAAATGTAGAGCACCATATGCTAAATTCAAGACATTATCAGGCATTTTTTCAACAAGACAATGCAACACCACGTTCTGCCCACATAACAGAGGTGTAGCTGTGGAAGAAGAGGGTACTGGACTGATCTGCCTGCAGATAAACCAGACAATAACGACTTTGTACTGTTGCACACCTTCAGCTGTGTTTGCAGGAAGAATGGGACAAAATTAACACCTGAAACGCTTCATCACTTGGTATCCTCAGCGCCAAAACATCTTTTAAGTGTAGGCATGAAATGCAGTGATGGATTTATATTAACAATGAAATGTAGGCTGCAATGAAATAAAAGTCAATGTAAATTTAAGAATAACTGCTTATTTATTTGCATTTTCCATACCAACCCAACTTTTTTCTGATTTGAGGTTACAAAAATTTTAATTAATAAAATAATCAAAACAAGTAGTTTAGGCAGCACACTGACTCCAACCAGCTTATTATCAAATTAGTCATCTTGTATTAGTCCCTGTAAAGCACGAATGTCAAACTGAGATCCTGCAGGGCCACACACTGCACAGCCTAGTGTGTCTACATTATTAATTGTTAATGGTTGTGCGGGTTTATGCACCCACCAATGATTCCAAAAACATTTCCAACCCCTCTATATCTCTCCTAATTCCGAATTCAATTCAACAGGCATTTTTGTTCTTGTTCGTCATATGTATATTTCCTGTGATCTAACTTGCCATCCACTGCTTGTTCAATAACCAGCCCAGGCTGGAACAAGTAGAACAAACTATTTAGTTTGAACTAAAATCCTCAGAAAAAGTAAACTTCAGCTCCTTTTGGATGTCTGGATTCATTGGAAGGGTGTATTTGTGCCTCCTGACAGTCAGGTATAGCAAGACAGTTCATTGTCTCTCGGCATCTTGTGTTCCAACAACTCTGCAGCATATCGTCTTAAGTAACACTTTGATAAGCAACTCTAAGTGGAGTGGGTGGCCATAAATTAGTTCATGGATGTGAAATAACAACAACCATGGACTGTTTTTGCAGTATAATTTCTATATATTGACTGTATTGAGTGGGAGGTGAACAGTATTTTTGACCCTTACATAGTATATCAAACATCAAACTTTGAAGAAAAGAATGTAGTTTTCATGGCCCCTTTCACACTCAAAACCTGGGATATTATCAGAATACCTGTACATATGGTTTGATCTTTGAGTTTTTATGCCTTGCAGCCCTTCAGCATGAATGTACTGGGGAGCAGTTACTGACAAACATTTCCAGGTATAAGTGCATGTGTGAAAGAGGCTCATGAAATGAGCCCTGTAACACAGCAAGTTCAACTCATGGAAACAGATGAGTTGGATATGGAATGTACACTATCGGTCAAAAGTTTTAGAACACCCCAGTGTTTCAAGCTTTTTTTATTGCAATTCAAACAGTTCAAATCCAATGAATAGCATGAAATGGTACAAAGGACGGTGCTGAACTGCAAGAGGTTTAAAAATGGTAAGGTTACCCAGAAGTGGGAAATAATTCTGTAGCTCCATGCAGTACC
>JBBPCX010000088.1:24555424-24569605 GCA_037974365.1 Hydrocynus forskahlii | reverse complement strand
GACTTAAACCCCATCTAGCTGCTTTAGGATGAACTGGACAGAAGAGTGACAGCAAAGCAACCTATAAGTGCCGCACAGTTATGGGAACTTCTGCAGCATAGTTGGGAATAACTTTCTGCAGAATTAACAATGAGACATTGAAAGGCTTGAATTTCAATACAAAAAAAAAAAAAAACAGAAAAACTGGGGTGTTCTAAAACTTTTGACCAGTAGTGTACATTCAGCCCTTCAAGTCTGACACCCACTGTACAGCATACAAAACATTTCAGTTGAAAATACCCATTACATACCCAAAATATTGTTCATGTTCATATACAAGTATGGCACTTAGATTCAAACCACCAGAGAAAAAAATAAGTTTTATATTAGGGGAGCATATATTAGGAGTTTTTTTTTCACAATTTGGCAGGTTGACTGGATGCATTTTCAGATGTCACGGACTGCAAGAAGTCTGAGATAATTGGCGCCACAACCCCTGCGTTGTTCAGGTGGATGTGATGGTCTCCTTCGACGTTCACTATGGTGTTCTAAGAGGAATGAAGACAGAAACAAAAGAAGAGAGAAAATGCAGTCTCAGTTTAAACGTTTCTGAGCATTTGTACTAGGTAAGCTGTGGTGAAGGCAGCATGTTTACACTGGGAAATGCTATAGGATGTAATTTACTGTTGGAGGAAGGGTTTAGAGGAAGAGGTCAAAAATAACATACAGAATTTTACATATATTCCACATGTTTGGAGTCCAGATTTTGCTTTACTTTAGCGTCTTTAGTTAAACTTGGGCTACACGACTAACATTACTAAAAAAAACACCCAAATTCACCCAAATCTTTTCCACAAATACATCACCAAAACTCCTCTTAACCCACATCCAACTCTTGGTTAAGGTGGAACAGATTTGTTACTGTGGTTTAGGAGACAGTATGACTTACTATGAACAGTAAAAAATGAACTAAACTTCACTGTGTAACTGGACACAATGTTTGCAGTTTCTTTTCATTAACAACTGATTAACTTTGGATTTGAAATGTAAGCTTTATAAACAGAAACATACATCTCAAATGTAATCTATTGTTCATATGCTCCCATGACATGAGTGGAGACAAAAGAGAGTCTGATTCTGTGGAGAGAGGCAGAATTTAGCACAATACCTGTTTAAAAGATTTAATGATGCAGGGCACCATGTGGTTATTTATTTCCATTTAGGGTAAAGCTTTCAGTATTTGATCTGCAAAAAGTCAGTACTGGGTAGTGGAGTGTAGTGTAAGGACGTAGTGTATAGTGTCAAACTGAGACACAGGGAATGTCTTTGTGTGTAACACATAAGTAAAATGAGTTAGGCACTTACTCCTTTGTCTTCCCAACCCTTTTCTATGGCTCTAAATAAGTCCTCAGGTTGTGGAAAGATCTTTAGCAAACCCTGGTTTGCCCTGAAATGAACACAAAAGACATTGATCACAAGATGCTACAAGGCTGCTTGTTTGGGCTATCAAGGGCCTCAACATCTATAGGTATTTGTTCCATGAAGCCAAACCATTTCCCTAATTAAACATCACTAAGTAAGGCTGGCGATTTAGTGCCCTCTGTGTAAGAAATATGTAACTACAAGCAACTTGCAGAAGAACAATGTCTTTGCAATACCAGTGTTATGTATCCCTCCTAATTTATCTGAGTAATCTGGACAACTAGGACAGCTGTTTTGAAGTAACCCCCTTGTTGTAGAAGCAGTTCACATTTTTAAGCAAATGCAGGGGGATGAAAGGGGATGCCACCCACAGGTTGAAAAGGAAAATTAAATTCTAAAAGCGAATCAATAATAAAACCTCCATTACAAAATTGCTATTTCTTGTTTCAACCTTTTTATTGGATTAGTGTTTTAGTGACATTTTAGTTCTACCCATATTTTAAGTGTTCACATGAAAATGTATGCATCAAGGTTCATGGGGTCCAAGTAGGTCTGCCATATCCTTAAACATCGGCAACTAATGTAATGCTATTGCCTTGCAGACCTTGGGGAAGCAGTCAGCTATGATTACAATGTTGCCTCTGGAAGGGGGGAGATTGTAATAAAGTCCAGTACCATGTAGGACCTGGACTATGATGTAATGAGCAAGGGGTGGAGTTTCTTACTGCTCGCACACCTGGTAGGCTGCCATAAACACCTAGATGCCCTTGTCCATAGGGGTCCAACAAAAACGCTTCCGGAGGAAGTCCATGATGTGAGCAACTCCTGGTCGTGCCGTGAGTGGAGACGTGTAGCCCCAGAGGAGACCCATGGGCCTCACGGAGGTAGGGACATAGAGTCGGCCAGGGGGGACCGTCTCCAAGGTTCAGCTCCCCTCAAACCGCATCCCTGCCGACCTTCTGTACGTCCCATTGGACAGGGGTAAGGTGTGGGCAGGGGTGATATTGGTCTCTTGGCACCCCGGCAGGGATGGAGCCTACCACTGCCATTAAAGTGTGTCTGGCTTGGAATTCTTACTTCCTGATAGATATGATATTATAAATTCAAACTGAGGGAAGAAAGGGGACCACCTGGCCTGGCGTGAACTGAGATGCTTGGCCTGCTCTGTGAAGACCAATTTCTTGTAGTCCATCCAGGTTATCCAGGTTGGAGCGCTGGGAAAGCACCACTTCTACACCCATGTCCAGGCATCAAGCTCAAGGGGAGTTCCAGGTTTGGGAGTAGCAACACAGCTGGTCAAAAGCTCACTGGGCTTCCAGCGTTCACTCAAATCACCCTGGAGTTTTCTTGGTAAGCGTGGTGAGGGGTGCTGAAATTTCACACAAAATGCTGGAAGTTGTTGGCTATGTCCAGAAAACTGAAGCCAGAATGAGGTGGGACGTGGCCAATCCACCACCACATGCATCTTAGAAGGGTTCATGCTTAGTTGGCTTTTGGACACTGCGAACCCCAAGAAGGTCACCAACTGAGATTGGAAGAAAGTCTTCCTTTTCTTGACAAAAAGGTAATTCTCCAGAAGGAGCTTTGAGAACCCACCAGAAACGAACTACATGCTTGTTTACCGAGATTTACATTTACATTTACGGCATTTAGCTGACGCTCTTATCCAGAGTGACGTACATCTGTGCTCAAGTAATCCACAACTGCATCTTAGACCTGTAAAGCAATACTTAAGTCAACATCTACCATTCAACTAAGATACTGCACGCTCGGTACACCTAAACAACACCTGTCAAATGATACCTACAGAACATCTATTAAAGAAAGTCAGAAGGTAAGACAAAGATGCCTTGTTGATGAACCTCTGGTTGACTGCCAAAGCCCAAAGTGCATCACAAGGTACTCATAATGCCCTGCAGTCATCCATTCATCTGTTGTGAACTCAAATGAGGTTATAGGCACTGCACAGATCCAACTTGGTGAAAACCTGGGCCTCTTGCAGCCTCGAAGGCTGAGGTCATGAGAGGGTAGCGGGGTCCTTAGTCGTCCCTGAGCTACCACAGAAAACGTGAGCCAATCAATCGCCGAAAACGTGAGCCAATGGATTGCGGAAGACCAGAATCAGAGGAACAGCAGGGGCGGTCACATGAGAGCTGCTTGCTATACCTGAAGGAGGAGCAGGTGGGTCTATTGGACCCACTGCCTAGGGAGCAGCTGTGAATAGCTGAGAGAGGGAGCGGGTGATCCAGCAACACTACCAGCGTTCGGTTCATTGCAGCTCTAGGGCCAGAAAGCACAGCCCTGATGCTCTCATCAGAACCCGCTGAGACCATTGTGGCAATGTCTTTCTGTAATAAAATCGGTGGGACCAGTGTGACCCACCAGTTGTGATTTTCAGAAAAGAACAAAAAAGGCACAGACAGTGGAATATTTCACGCAAGCATTAAAACTGAAACCCATGGCCGGTAGGGTGCATACCCGCAGTGAAAATCTGCTGTGAGCGGTAGCACAAAGGGGCATGGCAGACAGGAAGGGAACCCATGGAGCTCGGGTGAGGGGTGAGTACTCTACCATGGAGCCACCGATCCTTAAAGTGGTATTTTTTTCTTTTTGCCCAAAGAAGGGCAGAAGGACTGCCAGAAGGGGCCAGGCTGGTGAGTCCGGATAGAGCAGACAGAGAGCACCTCTCAAGAGAAAGATATATCTTGGGAAAGTGGGTGCACCTGACTAAAAACATGCACTGCTCAAAAGGAGCCTGAAAGTGAGTGAAGGAACATCACCAAACTAAAGAAAAAGCGAGTAGAGGAGAATGTGGAAGCTTCAAGGTATTTTGTGCTGGAGGTGAATATTGAAAATGAACAGCTTAGTCTTCACGAACGCAAACACCATTTTCAACACAATTTGCAACGTGTGTGTTTTGCGAAGCCTTGTTTATAAAGGGGAGTTCGCAGGTGCAGGCAATGGCTCTGACTGCGAAGGGGGTGGAGCCCTGTGGTTTCTTCTGGCAGTGCCAGTCTTAGGTCTCCCTCTAGTGGCTGGCATGGGTCCAGCCCCAAAGTTAACCACATGAGAAGAACCATGACTGAACATCACAGACGGTGGCCTACAAACTTCTCTGTGGTAGAAGGTTAAATTGTTCAATTTCCTTTTTCTCATTGTGTTTATTTCATGCACAAAGTTACTCATTTATTGCACTTTCACACTCACAAAAAAGCACTCAAATTATTTAACTAAGTAATCATACTGTGAAAATGCCAAATCATAACACCCCTCAATCACTCTGGTCTTTACAGGGGCAACACAACATTTTATTAAAATTTTCTCACTACTATTTGAGTAACACTATTTCTTTAGACATAGGGCAGAATTAGCAAACAGTGGAACCCAAAAAACATATTATGTGAAAAAACATATTATGATGCACTGATGAAATGGACACTGAAATTGTTTAACAGCATGGTATTAATTCTGCATTATTTCTAAGCTACTGTGGTTTAAGGATCATCTAGATGAACCTACCACCTATAGGTCCCTGTAGCTGAAAGTTAATGTATACAGGGTACATAATCAGTACTCACCGCAGTAGAAGTACTTTAGCTTTTATCTGTGCCTGCAAATGTACACTCTGCTCAACATCAATCCGTGCAATGTTGGTCTGAAAAGAAGCACACGAATATTAAGCAGTCACAGTCAGCAGATCACAGTGACACAAAAATAGAGTCATAGCCAAATACACTGCACAAACAACATTTTAATGTGTCAGATATTTTAACCATTCTCAAAGTTTCATATT
Source organism: Hydrocynus forskahlii (assembly GCA_037974365.1). Taxonomy (NCBI): domain Eukaryota; kingdom Metazoa; phylum Chordata; class Actinopteri; order Characiformes; family Alestidae; genus Hydrocynus; species Hydrocynus forskahlii. Next base: position 24,564,411 of record JBBPCX010000088.1, on the reverse strand, counting down.
AAAGTTAACAGAATAGAGATAATGAATGAATAGTGATTAAGCAAATAATGATGAAATGGAGTGTGGAGCATTACCTAAAAAAGAGAGCGAAATCCAGCAGTGAAATGACAAAATGAAATTCTTACAAAGTTGATTAAAAAAAAAATCAAATGTTTACACTACATTTCAAAATGAAAACATTTCAAAATGAAAACATCAATATGTAAATGTCAGTAGTATACATTACATAATAAAGTACATTTCAAAATGTATTCATTAATGTATAACGTGTACACTCACCAAGTTGATTCGGATGTCCCTGCTGAACACCACTCCTAGGAGATAAAAGAAACCCATTTGCAAGTAAAATGTGCCAGCAAACCATTTACGTCCATTCCTGCCTGGCGGTTGGGTGTCTTGTAGAATAAGGGTTATGCTAAAAATCCATTAACTAAATCATTCATTCAAAGCCTTGTGGCCCAATAATTTGTTCAGTCTCTTTGCTTAAGTGATGTGTGTAGGATTCTTCATTTCCAGAGTGTGGACACACAAAAACCTGAATTTAAGAAACTGATGGTACAATGCAAGCAAAATCAGTCTGGTGTATATTATCAGATATGTATCCACTTTAGAACCACATATGAAAGTGACTGAAATCTCAATCAAAAAGGTTTTGTGCTCCCACAGCAGATGTATCAAAATATCTCATTACTCCAAAAGTGAGTGCCGGTTATACTGGAAATGGGGGGGAGGGGGGGCACAAGTTTTACTGTGAAACATCACACCCCAACAGACTAAAACTGGCTTTTAGCAGTGGGAAGCAACTGAAGAATATCTGACCTCCATCCACCGGCTGAACTCCTCGTTCCAGGAGGATCTGAGCGGACTGATCTGACAGCGATGGATTTGCTGCCTTCAGCCTGGAAGAGACACACAACATTATCTGAATGAGACAACTGATCTCAACAGCGGACTGCACTGATGGAATTCTTTAAAAAAGTTACCTTTCTTTGGCTGACTCATATGTGTAGATTCTTTCTTTCCTCTCATCCATCTTTTTTTCATACTCCATCATTTCATCGATGCCTTTCCTGATGTTTTTGCTGATCTTTTTCTGTGAACATAAATCTATTTGTTATTGCTTCAGTTTGCCTCTGTCATACTCTAAATGGATCAAAATATTACAATGTAAAAGTAATGTCATAACGTCCTGTCATTTTTTACAAAGAAACCTTATTTTATAAATAAAACCATAGATCATCCTTTTTATTTTAGTCCAGTCTGAACATCTGTAGGCTGATATGGCGGATATACGCTATACGGCCAAAAGTATTGGGACACCTGACCATTACACCAACAGGGACATTAATGACATTGTATTCCAGTACATAAGAATTTAATATGGAGTTGGTCTCTACTTTGCAGCTATAATAGCTTCCACACATTTTGGAAGGTTTTCCACAAGACTTTGCGGTTTTTGTGGGAATTTGTGTCCATTCATTCTGTAGAGCATTTATGAGGTCAGACACTGATGTTGGACGAGAAGGCCTGGAACGCAATCTCCATTCCAGTTCATCCCAAAGGTGTTGGATGGGGTTGAGGTCAGGACTCTGTGACGACCAGTCAAGTTCTTCCACACTGAATTTATCCAGCCATGTCTTTATGGAGCTCACTTTGTGTACTGGGGCACAGTCATGCTGGAATAAGAAAGGTTCTTCCCCAAACTGTGTCCACAAAGTTAGAAGCGTGGTGTTGTCCAAAATGTCTTGGTATGAGGCATTAAGATTGTCTTTCGCTGGAAGTAAGGGGCCTTGCTCAAACCCGAAAAAACAGATGTGTCCCAATACTTTTGTCTATATAGTGTATGTAAATTACTTTCTTTCTGTGGGGTCACAAAACCAGTCAGTTTAAAATAGGCTGTACTGACAGCTCAGATATCACATATTTGTTTAATTCAGTGTGCTATCTGTGTACCATGTCCACTGGGAGAAACCCATGAGAGTCCAGGAGCACCACAGCCTCCACCATCTCTGGGTACAATGCGCTGAACTGACAACAAAACAGTCGTAAACAATGTAAGGTACATAGGCATGCTATATTGATCCCACGGTCTAAACAGCTACAGCAAACATGTGATAAGGTCTTACCAATCCAGCTATGTTTCCACCTGTAATGTAAACAAAGATATAACGGCAACGTTCAAGTCAATAAAACACTCAGGTTCTGTAAGGCACACATCAATAGACAGTTATCCTGATTAAAAGTACCATCTACAACAGGAGTAAAAGTTCACCTGGAGTAAACATTGACCAATCACCCAAATCTACTAGTCATTCTGTTTAAGAGTAGCTGCGGCGTCAAAGTGACACTGACAATGACCTATCACCTAAATACCTTGGACCTCATTGCCCTCTTGTAGTAACTACAAAAATTTGAATGGAGAAAGTAGTAAACGCTGTGAAGAAGGATGTAATTTGAAAAAAATAAATAAATGAGCTCCCAATACTGAGTCAGACTGACTTTAATAAAATACATTTGATCCTAAAACCTACTCAAAACTGTTGTCTCACTAATCAGCAAGCTTAACTGTTATGCTTCTTGAAGATTTTGTTTAATAGCTCTCTGTAAGGGAGCTTTTAGAGGCAATACATGCTTTAGACATTTGGTTCCTAGCACCACCATTGTGTACAATTCGGACTTTGCAAGTCCCTCTTGAACAGAACATTTCACATCACGCTGCTCTGAAGGACTTTGTTTGCATCTTAATGATTGTATAATGATGAAATCATTACAAATTAGAGGAATTCCCATGAAACTAAAACACTTGTGTGCAGCTATTACACACTTAGTGGCAAGACTAACTGATTTCAAAGCTGAGAAAACGGGTAGCGTATTTTGCATATGCTAGTCAAGAGTTGAGCCATGGAAACACTGCATTTAAGTCATTGAAAAAAAAAATCAGCATTCCAAAAAGCTACCAAAAAAAACGTAACAGTTCGAAGTCACTTTTGCACATACTTAAATAGAGTGATTTTACTGAAGAATTTTGAAGTAACTCAGCCTATCATATCTTGCTTACTTTGGATTGGTTTATATTAGGACTGGGATAGCGTATTGATTTATGGATATGAGCTGCCAATGACAACCAGAGCAGCAGAATCCCTCCCCATCTTCAAAAACCTCCTGAAGACTCACTTGTTCAGAGAACATCTCCTCTCGTGATGCACTGTCTATCTTCTTGCACTACTCCTACATAAACCTTTTAGCACTTAGAACTCTCCTCTGGTTCTCACACTGAACTGAATCTTGAGTGTTTCTTCAAATCGTAAGTCTTTTGGATAAAAGTTTCTGTCAAATGAATGCAATGCATAAGTCAAATGTATTTCCCTCCCATTACATTTTGAGTGCAGTGTTGAGTTGCTGGTGTGAGTGACTCATAGTGGAATGTTGGCATGGATGCAAAAGACCTTCAGAGACTGGAGTTTTCGTGCTTAATTACAGTTTATTGTTGTGTCGTCTTTAGGTATTTTCCCACCCAGTATGTTTTTTCGGACTAAAGCCATCACGCGAAGACTCTTTTTTTAACGTTGAGAACACAGGAAGAAGATGCTTAGCTGCTGCACATGGAGATACACCAACTCGCAGAACAAACCACGAGCAACCAAGAGCTTTCGGCTGTGAAAGATGTTCTCAAAACTTGCCAGTAAAACACACTCAGAAAGGGCCTTTGGCTTTGTCGCTCACCCTCTAAAGCAAACGTAAACTTTTCCCAGAAATGGAGAAAATGTATATGTTTTTAAAATATTTTTTTAAACCTATATTTTCAGATCAGTTTGTCCCAATTGACAAATTTCCCAAATCTGCTTATCGTCCTAGTTTTACTAACTGTAATGTGCTCGGGGCGAGCGTTGTGTGGCTGTATTAAATACTGAACAAAAGTAAAAAGCACAAGCATTAGCTTACCCATACTGTGTCCTATTATAGAGAAGCGCTTCCACTGAACAGCTGCACACAGAAACACAATATCCATTGGCACCATTACCAAACACAAGCAAATATGAGGACAAATAGAGGACAAACTCAAATACTTTTAGGTTAGAACAGCATAGCAGTAGCAAACATGACATGTCAACATGTGCTATTTAATTTATATACATTAAATAGCACTCAAGCACCTTCACACTGTCATACATACATATACAAACATATATATTTATATATACATATACATATACACACATATATATATACACATATATATATATATATATATACACACACATACATACATACATACATATATATACACATCTACATATATATATTCATATATATACATATACATATATTTATATTTATGTAACCTCATCCATTTTCAGGATTTTAGAGCTTTTAACATTATAAACGTACAATATTTTAACCAAAAGCTGTGCTTCATTGTGTCACGGTCCAACGCTCTAACAATAGGCAAATACATTAGCCCCAAACTAACACATAAGTCAGCTGGGGCAGATGGTGCTCTAGTGGTTAGGGATTTGCCCCTGTGATTGGGTTTGAATCCAAACAGCCAGTGGCCTTGAGCAAGGTACTGTCCCCACACACTGCTGCGCTGCTGGCTGCCCAATGTCTCACTTGGCAAATGGGTTAAGTGCAGTGGTGTGTTCACAAATGACAAATGGATCCTTTAAACTTATACTTTACACAGTCATGATACAATATGCTGTGACAGCCATGATATGACTGTACTGTTACATCCCTAGATCACTATAAAATCGACTCATTATCATTACGAGCAATATCACTATCAAGAGCAATACGCCAGACCGTATTTGTGTTGACTAAACTGTTTAGCAGTAATTTTATGTACTTATCTATAGTAATTACATCCACTTCTCTTACTGAGCACAGCATTTTGTGTCATAGCATAGTGTTATTTAGTACAGAGTATTTTCTGGTGAGTTTTTATTTTGACTTTATATTATATTTTATATTGTTCCTTGTGTCTGTGTGCCTGTGCAGACACAGATCAAGCAATTTCCTCCAGGATCAAAAACAATTTCTGATGTGCTCTGATACATTTAGAAAAGCATGATGGACTCCCACCTTCTATGACTCGTCTCATGTCTGCTACATAATAAGGAAAGCTGTAGAAAACTCCCGCAGGTCTATGAGAGGAGAAGCCATGACCAGGCAGATCTATAGCCAAACACCTCCAATCTGAGAGAAACACAGAGAGAGAAAGAAAGGCATGGATGGGTGGATGACAAGGAATAACAAACAGAAACACAGTTTCTACCTGTATATTTGTTCCATTAAATTTGTGTTGTTCAATTTGTGTTCAAATGGCTAAATGGTGGCAAAATGAAATGTCCTGACGCAGGCATCCAAGCACCTTCACACTGTCATTTGTTGGCTGTCTTGAGACTGTATATCAGGGATGCACCAAGATATCATCTGTTAATCGTTACCTTTATACTGGTCTCTACTGATTTTGCAGAAGGCTGCAATATGCAAATGACAATCTAATCACACCATTTCTGACAGGTTGACCCCTCACAGTTCCAGGTGAGACCATTTTTCAACCTCTGTGTATCCATTAGAATGAATCATGTTGTTTATGTTACTGTGTCTTTAAGACTGATATATGTAAATGATCTCTGTCGTGACTGGCTGCCCTCATTCAAAATGCAGTTTTTAAACTTTGAAAAGGTGTTGGTTTTGGGACATCACAAAACTATTATTTGAAAACAGGCTGTTTTTGCAATTTACTTTCCCTACATGGAATGGATGGAGATGTGAATGTACATTTTGAAACTTTATCAATATAATAAGCTTTGTTCCATGCAAAAAAGTGATAATATGGACCCTTTAATACATTGAGAGGTACTGTCCTCGCAATGCATAGCAGAATAATTGCAATGTTAATATCCTGGCCAGATTATGCAGCCTTACTGTATATAGTACTCCTACATTTGTATCATGAATATGTGTAATACAGTCAATATGTCTTACACTGTCAAATAAAAGGACTATATGCACATAAAATTTAATTAGTTGGTCTCATCATGACAATTCAATCTAGTTTAAAAGAGTAGGCACTTCAGGTGTAAAAACAAATAAAAATGAACAAAAATGAAGACACACAGCGCACAACATACCTACGCTTCAGATATAAAAATTATAAAAATTCCAACACATGAAAAAAAAACCTGTTAGCTCATACTTATGGGTAATACTTTACCACTGGGCAGTAATGGAATCAGTTTGTTAAAAGATCCACTGTTGTCCGACCAGCCATGAATGCACAGCACTGGACGCCCATGATCTGGACCCCAAATCCTGCCCCTCATCTCTCCCCATGGAACAGGCATATGGAACTCGGACACTGATGGAACAAACAGATTGACACGGTTACAGTTTATTTTACACGATGGTTCTGGAGCGTCAGATAAGTGCAATCTCCATACGACGGGCTTTACAAATAAGATCTATGGGAGGGGTGCCTGAAGTGTGGCCCACATATTGATTTGACCAGTCAGACAATTAACCAAACACACCCCTTATTGGGCTAGGCCCCTTACTTCCAGTGAAGGACAATCTTAATGCTTCAGCATGTCCAGACATTTTGGACAATGCCATGCTTCCAACTTTGTGGACACAGTTTGGGGAAGAACCTTTTCTATTCCAGCATGACTGTGTCCCAGTGCACAAAGCAAGCTCCATAAAGACATGGCTGGATAAGTTTGGCGTGGAAGAACTTGACTGGCCCACACAGTGCCCTGACCTCAACCCCATCTAGCATCTTTGGGATGAACTGGAACGGATATTGTGAGCCTAATAAACGCTTTACAGAATGAAATACCCACAGAAACTCCCACAGACAACTTGTGGAAAGCCTTTCAAGAAGAGTGGAACATAGTTATAGCTGCAAAAGGCGGACCAAATCCATATTAAAGTTTATATATTTGAATGCAGAATCACGAAAGCCACTGTTGGTGTAATGTCTCCTGTAATTTTTCTATAGTACTGTTCCATAGCAATCTTCCATAGCAATCTAAACCGCAGGAATTTACTATAAGACTCTTACAGAAATCCTGTACAATGGAGTGTATCATTTTTGCAGTCAACTACACAGCTTTATGTAAATAAGAACTATTTCTCTCACCTGTGTGTTTCATAGCTGTTGTGGCCAAGTGTCTCGCACTTTTCAGTGTCTGCATCATCACACACTCTCACACACACTCACACACTGTTGTCTTCTTGTTAGCACTGCAGAGGTGAATCATAGTTCACTCAGGGACAGAACACACCTAATACATTACACTGTCATTTGCACAGATATAACAAATTGGAATAATAATCAGATCTAAATAACAACCATAATAATAATAATAAATACAACTCTACGTTTAAAAAGAAGCCGGTACACTGGGCTCTAAAGTCACGCCAGTGACACCAGTGTGAAGTCTGCAACGACACAAAGTTCACACTGGTTTCAAAACGCATAGCAAAAGTCTCTTCGCCCTTTTAATTATATGGGACTGGTTGTTAAGGAGTTGCCCAACTCCTTAATATATATATTCTATATATATAATGGGTGCAGCCTGAACAACACATCCCACGAATTTTACAGAAATAAAAACTACACGCTTTGTCCAGCAACAAGTGCATCCATTCAGCCCATTATACTCAGTTTATATATACAGTCCTAGACGCAAAGTGTTTGTCCTTGTGCATGATTTTCTTTATTATTATATTTTCTCAAGTTGCTCGAGAACTGAAACCACGTTAAACTCAATGAAAAGGACAAGATTAGGTCACCAGTATTTAATATATTTCTATATTTATATTAATATAAATATATATTTATCTCTTAAAAAAGCCAGGACTTTTATTTTATCACGTGCCCTCCCCAGTCTGTTGTTGAGCCACAGCATTAAAACACCTCGGAGGTAAAATATCCGGCCAGCTCTGTTTTAGAAGAAAATGTAAACTTTTTCTGCATATGGTAGCCCTTTAATTTCATATGACAGTTATACAAATTATGTTTTTTTCTTGTGAAGACAGAACAGGCTTCTTTAGCCTCATGTTACGTGTTTATTTAAATTAAAGCTTAGCTAGCTAGCGTTAGCCAGCCAGGAACTGGCTTTAGTAACTGTGCAAAATAAATCGTTGTAAGACTAACTAATGTCTAACTGTGATACTGGAGTACTTGTAAATCTTACCAAAATTATGTTTACGCCTACGTGGAGTAGCTGGTGGTTAGGGAGTTGCCCCTTCGATCAGAGGGTCGTGGGTTCGAATCCTGGGACTGTCAGTGACACCACTGAGGTACTCTTGGAAAAGGTACCGTCCCCACGCACTGCTCCCCGGGCGCTGAGTTCCTGGCTGTCCGGTGCTTCACTTGGTGAAGGGGTTAAATGCAGAGAAATAATTTCACACTGTTCATACTGTGTGCTGTGCTGTGCTCACAAGACAAATGGACACTTTACACTCACAGGGTTCAGTGATGCATGTGTTGAGTTCTCTGATGTTTTGACCACACTGTCTATCTCACCTGTCAGAGATGGAGACCCGCTTTACCCGAGGGAAGTCCTCAATCCTGGAGCGCTCCCTGACCAGACCCAAGACAGAGGTGAGCGTGAGCGCCTTCGCCCTGCTCTTCTCTGAGATGGTGCAGTATTGCCAGAGCCGGGTGTACTCCGTGTCCGAGCTGCAGGGCCGCCTGGCCGACATGGGCCAAGGTGTCGGAGCCAGCCTGCTGGATGTTCTGGTGATGAGAGAGAAAAACGGCAAACGAGAGACCAAAGTGTTAAACATACTGCTCTTCATCAAGGTAAATTAGTCCTTAGAGTAAGACTCAAGATATGAATATATGTATATATATATATATATAAAATGTGTTTGTGTGTTTGGATGCAGTGGTTAGAGAAACCACTAACATAATGACTGTCCAGCTACAGAGTGGTTTCTCTAACGACTGAATACACACACACACGTGTGCACAC